>JABXWE010032641.1:0-13019 GCA_014611495.1 Limonius californicus | reverse complement strand
ATAACTTTGTGTGATATCGTTTTTTATTGATTGTTAACAAATGGAAGTTGTGCTGCAAATACCTAGTTTGTCGCAGTTATTCAAGCGTCGGTTTTAAAGCAAAACATTTCATACAGAAAATACTGATAGACGTAATACAGCTATTTTGCGTTGCGTGGTTTTGATTTTCAATACAGGTACGTAATATATTATATATTGACGTTATTAAAAATATTTATATTAAAATTCAACTTTTTATTGCATCTAATAACTAAAATCGACATATTTTCATGGCAACGAGGAAAATTTGTTACATTATTTAATATATAAAATATTTCTTTCCCCTATACACTAAAATTTTAAAGAAGAAAACATTTTCTTTAGCGTAGGTTACCTAGCAAATTCCTCATTCCATACACGTTCGATTTCTACAATAAACAACACTATGGGTATAAACATGGTAAAAGTAATATTAAAATTTACTGAATTCCAAACATTAGTGTCTTTAAAAATCTTCGTACCAGGGAATCAAATATAACGACCGCGTGGGACACCTCCAATCTGACAATTGAGGAAATATTGTACATTCAGTAGACAGTGGGATGTAACATTTGGAAGTTAATTATCCCTCTGTATGTCGGTAATAACATCATGTAAAGCAAACCTAAGCATTTACCCTTAAGAAATGGTATAATAAAAATAATACATTGTCGTGTACCGACAGCAGCGTACTTTTCAAACTTAACCTTAAACTTCTGTTACATGTAATTACTTAATCTTGCATCCGGCTAGCTCTCATAGGGGTCTATCTCAGTTACTGGGTCGCTCATAAATTATAGTACCACACCTTCGTAGTTCGCTGTCATTAACTCAATATCTCCGTATTCTTCATTACTAAATTTCATGGGCGTAGTGGTAACTGTATCACAAGAACTTTTCAAATCAGTAAACACAGTAAACTGTATAATTTTTGACAGATTAATTAGTCACTTGTTTTTCACAGCACGCTTTCATTATCAACACTATCCACGCCTATTTGTTTAACGATTTTAAAAATTTTAGATAAAGGGAGACTGTGCAATGTAAAACATTGTATGTATTATTGCATAACACTTTAAGATTCGATATCTCCGTTAGGAAGCATTTAAGGACCCACATTTATATAAACTTTCTACATTAATTTGGTCATTGGAACACGCTGGTGAAGTTTCCCGAAATAAATCTGGACCACCCTGTATATATATATATATATATATATATATTCTACGCATTTTTCTATAAGTGCTTTTATTGTCTGTAGGTGGTCGTTTGTGCCATATTTTGCTCGAAACCCTGCTTGCTCCTTAGATTGATAGAAGTCTAATTCATCTCTAACCTCTTTGCTATAATTGTTTTAAAAAGCTTATATAAATGGGTTAGAAGACTAACAGAATACGATTAAAGTGCACAAAATAAAATTTCTTTGTTAAAAAAATTGATTATTCAAATTTTAAGCAAAATAATGCTACGATTAATGTGCAGATCTCAGTTGCGATAAAAAATTATATTTAAAAAACAAATTTAATAACAAAAATTATATTTAGAAATAGCTAAGAAACACACAGGCAGAGGGGGTGAATGAAATCAGTATATGGAAAATTATTGCTAACATAGTATTAAGACGTTGCTAAGCAACGCGGGAGGCGCAATAATCTTGGGTACTATTACTACACTTCGTTTCATATGAAATGCACCACCCATTAAAAATAAAACTAAGGGATTGAAACTTTGCTAAAATAATGTTTCATTATCGCGTATGAAATGACCAGGTTTTTATAAATAAAGATTAACAATTATAAGAAAACAATAACAACAACGAAAACAAAATTAATAATGTGTAACATCGCCATGAACCGCAATGCAGCATTTAACCGTCGTGGCATGCTTTCTATAATGTGGTCTGTGTTCTCCTCGGGTATCTCGTTCCATATAACCTCAAGTTGGTGTATCAGCTCGTCTAAGTTGTTACATGTTCGATCGGCGATAAGTCCGGTGATCGTGCAGGTCAGGGCAACATTTGCAATTGTGCTTGTTGGAGGTACGTTCTGGTAATGTTTGCAGTGTGTGGACGTGCGTTAACCTGTTGGAAAATACCGTTTGGCAATGTCTGCATGAATGGTACTAACATCGGTTCCAGGACATTATGAATATAGCGATGAGCATTTGAAGTGCCTGGGACAAACACAAGAGATGATCTTCTACCTAAACAAATCGCACTCCAAACCATAACTCCAGGTGTTAAAGCTGTATGGCGTCTTTCAACAAACTCTAGATTTCGGCTTCCTCCTCGATATCGACGTACCTTCCTACGGCCGTTAATTGCCCACAAGCGAAATCTTGATTAGTCACTGAAGACAATGTCGTTCCATTGCTGATTCCAATGCTGCCGCTTTTGACACCAAGCCAGCCTAACAGCCTTGTGATGTGCAGTTAAAGGGAGCCGGTGGAATGGACGGTAGAATCGCAGTTCAAAAGAAGAGATTCTTCTGTAAATTGTTGCCATTGACATGCGGCGGTGAAGAGCTCGCATCCAGTCTACAGCAACAGACCTTGTTGTTTGAAAGCTGTCTCGTGTAGCCATTCTTCGAAGAAATCGATCTTCACGAACATTCCTTCTACGTGGATGTCTACCAGCTGGACGATGTCGCTGAATGCCTTCTTCTGACCAAGCAGACCATATTCGTGCAACTGTAATGTGGTCCCGATTCACGAATTCACGAAAAGAAACTTCAGCTTCTTTCATGCCGATAATTCGACCTCTATCAAAATCGAAAATGTGGTTAAAATTTCTACATTGTCTTACTGGAGGCATTTTAAAACATTAATTCTGTAGTAGTAGTAGTAATGTTTACTAGATATTGTTTTATTTCTAAGCAACAACTTGATGAGAGACAGTAGACGAACACCACAACCATTTGATTTTTTTTAATGGAAATAGTGATCATATTATACGCAATAATAAAACATTATTTTAGCAAATTTTCATAAACGTACCTTTATTTTTAATGAGTGATGCATTTCATATGAAACTGAGCATATTTCAAGTGGCAAATTATTTTAGAATCTTTAATTCTGGTATTTTCATCCTGAATTTGTACTATTTAAAAATCAGGGACTCTACGTTCATTAAGCAATCGAATAAGAGGTTTCTTAAATAGATTTTAAAAGCTTTGCAATACTCTTCGTTTGTGAGTTCCATTTTCGACGTTAAGTACTTCGCATCACCAACAGGTAACACGGATAAGTCATTTTTTGGAGCAATATTTGTCAAAATACTGCATATTCAGAGTCGGAATGGAATTACTTTAATTTTATAATTCGGGTAAATATAAAGAAGAGCATAATGGCTGAGTTTACAGTTAACACAGTTTTAACAGATAAAAAGTTGTAAAGAATATGAAGGAATTAAGAAACAGCTCAGCTTCTGCAATTTTTAGAAAAAAAGAAATAAGGGATAACGTACTAGTTGAACGGGAAACTGACAGATCGATAATCAATCTTGACAAATCACAAATTGCACAACATTTTTCAAGCTCACGTACAAGCGTGCTTGAGTGAGAACTATTACACGAATCCTAGAGTTTCACGGTTTGATGAATGCTTGAAACACATTTAATTCTATAAAATGCTTCTAAGAGCTAGTTATAACCTTAAAAGGATAATAATAAAAGTTTTTAATACGCTAATGAAAACTAGCTATGTATAACGCCTACCTGATGCTAAATCGCCACCGGAGAGCCCTAAAACAACATTGAATCCACCATACTCGCATACTCGAAATAGACCGTTTCAGAGCGAAATTCTCTAATCCACCCTATCTCATTCCTCATTTAAATTTTTGATTACGAGCAGATGAAGTTAAGACTTTTGTCCGTGTTTTATGGGTATTGCCCCAAGGACGACCCGTAATAACGCCGAAATTAGCCGGTATATTATGAAGTTACTCACGAGTAACCACAACGTTGTCGTATTAATATTTGCGTTTGCGAACCCACATTTTAACGCCATTACTGCTGTGGGCGAGGCCAGTAATAGGCTCAAGCAAAATTCGTTGTCATACGGGAATTTATATTACCATTTTCACTGCCTACGAGTACAAACAACATTTCGAGGCGAATTATTGTACACGCCAAAATGTAAAACGAAAACCCGCCGCGAAATCTTCCTCTAACTTTAATTAGCTACCTTGTTAGGGAACGAAATAGCACCCGGAGGGAACTTTCTTGCAGGAAGAATGTTGTTTATTTACTACTCCGGTGGTTAAGGATGTTGGAGATGGAAATTCTTCTGTGGTGGGTGTAAATAATGCCGTTGTGGGCAGTTTCCAATTGTATAACCATCATTAGCCTAGGTTATCGAAAGAATGAACAAGAATACATTTAATACAAATTTGCTTTTCCGCCAATTGACATTACGTACTAAGCATTTAAAGTTTATTTTATATTTTTAAATAAAGTAACAAAAAACTCTTTTAGAGTTTCGTCCTGCCGGTTCATCTTTTTCTATGGTAAGTGCGAACGTTGCGAAATGTATTAAAACGTGTACGTAGATCGTTAGTTTATCGCCTATGAACTACAAAAAGTATACCAAGAAAATTAAAGAAACGTAAAACGTCATAGTTATTTGACACAAGATTACAAGGTTTTGTAAATTATTGTTATGAAGATGTGTGTGGTATTATAAACATTCGTGACCGCGTGCAGTGAGTACGTGATTAGGGTTGTTTGCCGATCTGCATTAAGTGTGTTTAGTTTATAGTAAATAAAGAACTAGTTCTGACCATAAAGGGGGCCTCGGTGGTATAGCGCGGCAACGCGTTGCCACTCCAGGCCACAGCGAATTGTAGTCGTTCCACTGTGGTTTCTAATCTCAGCTGGGGCGACTGTATTTCGCTTAGTTAAATTTAGGGTGCATGCTGCATGAATAGTTAGTATGTAAGGGACGTCCGCATCTCCCTGAAGTAATTAGAAAACGGTTACGGCGGGGGGAAAACAGTAATATGAATGAATGAGAAAAAAAAGGTCTGACCATAAAAGCGCAACCAAATACCAAATAATACGAGGGGTATTTTTAAATAAGGTCCGTTTGGGAATGAGAGTGAGAATCATGCGCGACCAAGGCAGTGCGTTTGCGCGTCTGCTCCCAGCATGCTTTGCGCGCGTTTAGACGCCATTTGCAGCCATATCGTCTGTCTGTGTGCTGAGCTGTAGAAGTTTATAATGTTTTAGAAAATTGAGTCGCCCGCTGACTGAGATACGATCTGTAATTCGATTCTTCTTGAGTGCAAGAAACTTGGCAGCAGCGGAAATTCCCAGCCAGATTTGTGAAGTTTAGGGTGAAAATGCTATGAGTGGCGGTAAAGTTCGAAAGTGGGTGAGAATGTTCAAGGAGAGGCGGGTTAATGTGCATGATGAGCCACACCCTGGCCAATCTTATCTGATTTCTGAAGATTTGGTTCGTGATGTGGACAACAAAATTCGAGAGAACCGACGATTCACGATTTCAAAGTTATCAATTGAATTTCCATAGATTTCAAGATCAGTTTTGTACACCATTGCTTCGGAGAACCTGAATTATCGAAAATTGTGTTCTCGGTGGGTTTCAAGACTGCTTTCTGACGATCACAAAACAAAAAGATTGGGCTGTGCTTTTGTCGTTTTTGACTCGATACAATCAGGAAGGAGATGAATTGTTGAACCACATCACTACAGGAGATGAAACTTGTGTGTCTCACATGACTGCTGAGTCCAAACAACGTACATCGTCGCCAACCAGAGTGAAAGCCAAACAAACAATTTCAGCACGAAAGATCATGGCAATTGTCTTTTAGGACAGGAAAGAGATTTTGTTAGTGGATTTTATGCCGAGAGGCACAACAATTGATTCTGATGCTCCATGACAATGCAAGGCCACATGTTTCTGCACAAACACAAGGTCTAATCAGGTGTTGCGGATGGGAACAATTGGATCAACCACCTTGTAGTCCAGACCTTGCACCCAGCGAAATTTGTTTGTTTCCGTACTTAAAGGAGTTCCTTGGTGGTCAACGGTTCAACGACGACGAAGACGTGAAAACTGTAGTCAAGGATTGGGCTTCTTCACAGGCGGTTGATTTCTTTGACGTCGGAATTCAAAAACTTGTTGAGTGGTATGACAAATGTTTGAACAAAAATGGAAATTATGTAGAAAAGTAGATAAAAGTATGTAGAATATGGAAAAAAATTATATTTTAATGATATTTACAGTATTTTTCTTCTTATTAAAAAACGGACCTTGTTTAGAAAACACCCCTCGTATATTTACAACTTATTGTAAACGTAGACATAGTACATACGAGACTTATTCGGAAACCAAGGGACGTTTAAATATTCCCGCCGAATAAGCGATGTAGTCAAAAACGAAAATACAGCCGAAATTTACCGTCACATATACGAGGTTCATTGTCCAGGCATCATGAGATCATTTAAGAAATGGCTAAATAAACGTGCACGATGAGGAATGAAGTGGAAGACGTCCTGTTGTCAACCACGATCTTGTGGAAAAAGTGAACAAAAAAATTGATCAAGATCGGCATTTACGATTTCGGTAGTGATGAGTACCCAATCACATTGTGACGAGCAACGAGACTTGGATTTCGTGCACAAACATTGAAACCAACCAACAAGTAATGTAAGGGAAGCATGCGTGTTCCCCCAAAGTCAAAACATTCAAGCAAATCTTCTCGAACCGAATGCTTGTGCCTGTTTTTTGGAACAGCAGAACCGTATTGTTGTTTGACTTGCTGGAACATGGTACGATAATTAATGAAGATGTGTATGGTGACCTTAAGAAAATTGAAAAGGACGATTCAAAACAAAAGGCGGAGATAACTGACCTTTTAACTCGTGCTTTTGCACGATAACGTCCGTCTGCACGCGGTGGCTCGCACGGTGCAACTCATTGAGTAATTCAATTGGAAATCAGGCAGTAACCTTCTATGACGAAGGTATCCAAAGCTTGTACTGCGGTATGATAAGTATTTAAATTTGAATGGTGATTATGTAGAGAAGTAGTTTAGGAACGCATTTTTTCAACTTTACATTTTGGTTTCACATCGTTTATTTTCTTATACGCTTCATATTGAAAACATGCGATAATTTAAGGATTCTATTTTCTGCTGAATACATTTAAGCCTAAGAAAGTGGTAAGAGCCTATTATAAACGAATGTTAATTCAGATAGACTTGATATATCGGCTCAAATTTAGCAATCTGGAATCTATATGTAAGTGCATTGTTAACAGTCTCAATCTCCTGTTCGCAGTTCCTAAATTGGTATTTCTAAATAAAATTTATTTTCTAGCAATCATAATTTTTGAGAGACTAATCATGTGACGTGAACTGAGGTAAATTGCGTTATATACACTTTTTATGAGGTGTAATTCGAATTAAAATGTGATTAGTTCAATAAAATACAATTAGCTACTAAGTATTATTTATGGTTGTACTTTTCTGAAAGAATCACGAATATAATGAAAACTTTTATTACTTGAAAAGCAGCAAAGTGCGCGCGCGTTTATGAGCCCTTCATTTTAACGATTTCCTAAACAATATGTTAAAATCGTTGAGTCTACACAAAGTATTTAATGGGAAATGAAGAATTAAACTGAATATGGTACGAAATCGTTTAAATGCGAAAAATATGGATTCTTAAAAGTCCGCGTCTCTTCTTTATAAATGGGTTCTCATCATTTCCGATACAGTATCTTTTACGAACGATTCGTTATCAGTTTTCAGTTTTGCTTTTATTTCATTTATACTCTACAGCATTGATATGAAATAAAGCGCTAAGCTGTATTTAAATTAGTTATTTTTTAACGTTATATTTATTTGCCAAATTACTAGAAGAAGTTGTAAATATAAATGTGTCTGTGGAAATAATTTGGCAAATAAATATATTGGTACATTCATGTTGTGGAAACTGGTGATATTTCACTAAAGAAAAAGTCTTGCATTATTGACGTGTTTCGTAATATAATAATCTAAAAAAACATACTAGTGAGAACTAGTTCAGAACATACAAATAAATATAGAAATATTGGTAACATGAAGACTTCCAAAATGACGACCTTGAATTCCTGAACTCCAAATGACTATCTCAAAATGGGACCTCCACATGACTATCTCCAAAAATGGATCCCCAAATAATGACCCTAAAACGTTCTTTTCAAATGTATGTTAATTGCAGGGTACGTTTCGTAATGTAATAAGTTGTAATATATAGTCTGAACCAAGATAAAAATATATAAATAAATATAGAAATATTGACGAAATGAAAACTTCCAAACGACGACCTCCAGATCGCGATTTACAAATGAAAAATCTAAAATGACAGTCTTAAAATGGTTACCGCTACATAACTACCTCTACAGGTGTATTCCCCGAATAATGAACCTGAAATATTTCAATCAATTTGTTATGTATATGGTAGGTTTAGTAATGTAATAACCTGTAAAAAATGTATACTTTAAATCCAGATAAAAATATAAATAAATAGGAAAATGTTGGAGAAATGAAAACTTCCAAGTGACGACCTCATTATGACAATCTCCAGCTAACGACTACCAAATGATTCTCCCTAACTGACAACCTCTGAATGGCAGCTTTCAAGTGACTTCCTTCAAATGACGAATTCCAAACTACAAACCCCTAATGACAACGTCCAAATAATGATCTTCAATGACGACCATCCTAATGAGTACCTCCAAATGACAATCTCCAAATGATGATAGCCAATTATCTCTAAATGACGACCCCCAACCTACTATTTCAAAATTACGACTTTCAATTAACCATCCGCAAATGGCAACCCTCACTGATGTCTCGAAGGAACAACCCTCAAACGACGACCTCCAAATGACGCCCGCCTAATGACAATCTCCAAATGAGGATTGCCAAATGACGATCCCCAATCGACAATCCCCAACCGACGAGTTTAAAATTACGACTTTCAATTAACCATCCTCAAATGGCAACGCTCACTGGTGTCTCGAAAGAACGATCCTCAAATGATGTCCTCCAAATAACACCCGCCTAATGACAATCTTCAAATGAGGATTGCCAAATGACGATCCCAACCGACGATCCCCAACCGACGACTTTAAAATTACGACTTTCAATTAACCATCCTCAAACGGCAACGCTCACTGGTGCTCGAAAGAACGACCCTCAAATGGTGTCCTCCAAATGACACCCGCCTAATGACAATCTCCAAATGAGGATTGCCAAATGACGATCCCCAATCGACGATCCTCAACCGACGACTTTAAAATTACGACTTTCAATTAACCATCCTCAAACGGCAACGCTCACTGGTGTCTCGAAAGAACGATCCTCAAATGGTGTCTTTCAAATGACAATCTCCAAATGACGATAGCCAAATGACGACCCCCAACCGACTAGTTCAAAATTACGACTTTCAATTAACCATTATCAAATGGCAACCCTCAAATGACGACCTCCAAATGTGGATACCCAACTGATGACCTCCAAATATCCACTTCAAGTGACTAACAGAAAATGCCAACGTCGAATGATCTAAAAATAACGATTATCACGTGACGATCTCCAAATAATCTTCAAACGAGAACTTCAAAATAATGACCCCCAAATAATTACCTTTAAATGCAGCATCCAAACGTCGCATTCCAATGTATGGTATATGTTAAAACTGAAACAAAATCGAACAGCAATTACGTTCTTTGTTTTCTTCGTGAAACGGGGGTATTTATTTTGTTTTCAAAGACATGAAAGTGAACGTTGCGTTGAAATAAACTTTATAATAAACTACATAAGAGTTATCTCGAGTGTGGCAAGATGCAATACTAAAAATGCGAGTTTTGGGCGGTAACCTCAGGTAGTAATAAAGCTGTAAGATGACGAGATCTAACTCTATGAAACATACAGAAAAAACTTACAGAATTAATAAATTTGTAAAACACCACGGTTAAAAAAGATCAAAATTTTTAAAGATCGTTGTAATACTTCTGCAAAGCAGTGTAAGAGGGTGATTAAAGTTAATGGAATACTAGAACCTATTCTGCATGTTTCAATTTTTTAGATTTTCTATTGATATTATTCGACGCGAAAGAGTTTGCATTTGCTTGCATTCTATCTCACTTTCAAACAATGATACTTATGTTTCAGTAGAAAAATGCAGTGGAAAATCAATAATTACGCCGTAAACACGTGAAGTGGTTTCCGACTGAAATAATCGCCGGGTTATCAATTCCTCATTATCGCTTTGTTAGAACTATCAGTACACTCCACAGAATATTGATTAAATGTTGCCTGCAGGTAGCCATGTCATTTAGGAACAAAGAAGAAGCCTAGCTAAGTACCTCGTTATCAAATATTAGCTACCCTTACCATCCTGACGGAGCCAACTACAACTCGCATATATTATCTGTTGCTTTGGGATTTGGAATTCAGATTTAGCCGTATCTAATCAGACTAAATTTATATGCGAAATTTCGGGAGGAATTTTTGCATTGATGAAGTTTGCGGACGTGCTACCCGCCTAATTAAGCAGACGTGAGAGCTAACACTGGCCGTGACCAACACAGGGAAATGCGTCAGCTAACATCTCTCCGCACAATTTAATCTACCGGTAAAATATCACTGTTTACGTCTATATAAGCACAAGATCAAACGTAGTAGGGAAATTGAATTTTCCGCAGCGTTAATCAGGAAGATATCGTTCAAATAATGGGAAATGTCACACGGCCACCGCTATAAATTCAGATACGAGCCAAGACCATACGTGAAAACAAGTATCCATTTAAAGGTAATTAAAGCCAATATATTGAAAGTCTATGGGATCATAGGGCATTCTTCTTCGAGTGCTTTATCTTACCTAGTGACGTAGCCACCTTCTTTCCTTACCTGTGTTGCACGTTTAAAGTGGCGCAGACATAGAGGACCTACTGTATAAAGTGGGTTAACCATGGGAGGCATAAGCACTTTTAATCCAGAGAAGATTTACTAGGTAGAATATCTGGCTGGTTTGCCATTGTCTTGCGAAGTAGAACGACCGTTAAAAAACCGATATTCCAGTATTGGGAATTGAACCCCAGATCTCCACCGTAGAAATCTAACGCGCTAACCTCTAACCCGCGACTATCTCTGGATCATAGGGTACCTAATAGAATTTTACATGTGTTGAAAATTTTATTATTATGCTTATAATTAATGCATGATAACATTACAAAACAATAAGAGTTACTTGCAATTCTCCAACAATGATGTTCTTATGGAAAATAACAGTCTACATAATTTATTCCGGGATCATTTTACCTAAAACAAGCTTCTGCTCTTGAGTATCTGTATTCGAATACAATATATATTTTTGTTTAATGGTTTGGTTTTTAACTTACTGTCAGATGGCGGTACATTAATATACACTGAATGGCAGAACAAGTGGCCACCCATAATAAAATCGAAAATAAAAATTGATTCTGTGGCTGTTTGGGCGAGTTTGTATTTTATTGTAATGTTTTTGATCAACAGTGCAATGAAATCTATCAATTGCTGTAATTTGACAACTAATTGTAATTATTCTTTGTTGGGTAGCTTGTTTTTGTAATCATCATCATCAACAGCCTTTCCGTCCCACTGCTGGGCATCGGCCTCTTCTCTGCCACGTGTTTCTCCTCAGCACTAAGGTAGAAACATGGGGGACCTACAGTTTAACGTCAAATCCGAACGACAGAAATTCCAGAGAAGGTTTTTATCATTAAGATCCGACGGTTGCAAGTCGAATTGGGACATTGTGTGGGGTGGGTTGCAGACAAGATTTTTATAAATCTGCATAGTACGGCTTAGGTATCGAACCCAAGCCATAATCGCTGTTTTATTCAGAAAGCGAGCGTTCTATTAACTGAGCTACCACCACATCGTTTTCTTAATACTTTTGTAGTTTCCACTTAAAGTCGATTTCTCTGAAAGTGTGAATTTAAAACGCACTTCATAATGTTTGTCAAATTTTGTTACCCTGAAGTATTACAAGCGAATAATGTCTATAACTAGGGCTGATGCTGCATGCATCGTTGTTCTGATACAAGGTGGAAGAAGTCAAGTGTACGTATCAACAAGCCTAGGTACCCCCAACAAATACAGTGCGGCGAATATGTATTCCCTTCGTAGAGACTGGTGAATAATTGTGCCTGCCTGCTTCGGCTACTTCACGCAAAGGTGATCGCTATCTGCTACAAAATCGCTGCTCAACTGCTGTTAATGCAAGAAATCGTTTTCAGTGACTAAGAAACGTCAAAATCAGTGAAGGAAATGTTGAAAGACGTCTCAACGAAGCTGGATTGAAAGCTAGGAGACCCATACATCGTACAAACCGACTGAACTTTGCTCGCCTGCATTCTCACTAGACTGTAGAAGAATGCAAACGAATTATTTTCACTGATAAATCCAATTTCTGTTTAAGATCTGGCGATGGTCGGGTAAGGGCGTAAAGGCGTCGTAAAGAAAAATATTGTGATGCCGCATTGTCCTAGAGAACAAGCCTTGAAGAAAAAGGAGTTATGGTTTGGCCGGCATTTTCTTTGATGTTCTTACTGAACTTATTTTTATTGATGATTCTTTAACTGCTGACTGGTATATTAAGGAAGTGTTAGCGCATGCTTTAATTCCTTTTGTACCAGTTATTGAAGATTATTTTATGCTAATGCAAGACAAGGTAACACCTCACACTGTAAGGGTTGTGCCTTACTATCTTGATAAAGTAGGCAATAACACACTAAGTTGGCCAGCATGCAGGTTAGATATGAATACCATTGAATATCTACGGCAGGAATGGAGGTCAACAACCTTATAGGGGATCGGACCATTTGAGTAACTTTTTGTAAGCTTAGCTGTAAAACCAATGACGCTATCTTAACTCTTAAGTTGGAAGATCATATATTTTTCGATCCACGAAATCTTGAGTCCGCTTCTGCGGAAAAGCTTTGTATGC
>JABXWE010032640.1:0-25630 GCA_014611495.1 Limonius californicus | reverse complement strand
TTTTTTTTGTGTATTTCACTTGGTTTTTAGATTTTTTTGTTGATACCCTCTCGTTTTCGCCTGCTCTTTTTCGTTTTGGTTTTGTTCCTCGATTTTCTCTTTCTTAAGAGAATTTCAGGGAAATTCTCTTCAAGTAAGGGGGGTGTTATGTGATTTTTAAATTTGCCGCACACTTTGGTAGTGCCGTAATTGTTTTGCCGCTTCGTAGTAATTAATATCGCTGTTCTAATAAAAGGCTTATTTTGAGTTACCATTTCGGTATTTTGTTTGGTCTTTCGGGGCTCTAGATGTGATCAATGGTTTCTTTGTGTGAAATCGCAAGCTTTGATTTCATCCGCTAAACCTTGAACGCTTCTGGGAATTCCGAGCGTCAAAAACAAAATTCCTTCTCGAACTTCTTCCATATGATTTCGTCATGTTGTGCAATTTTGAGGGGAGACGTGAGATTCCCATGGCATTTTGATTCAGTTGGCATTTAGACCTCCGCCACTCCGGGTCCTTGAAAACAACATCTGTCGAGGCCCGTAAATGTTTTTTTTTGGAGTGAAAGCCAGACTTCCGAAAACGACGGTTGAGCTCTGGAGAGCGTTCCCTTTTTTTTTCCTCGCGGCGTATATTGCTATCTTTACGATTTACCGTATCGTGTTTTGCTGTAGTGCAAAAGATCCTCGACTTATTAATGTCGGATTTATATAAGTGATAGCAAAATGGTCGCCATGGTTTTGGACAATTAAAGTTTTAATCGTTCCTACGAACTTAGTTCGGATCTTTGTGAGGTTAAAGGGGGAAATAAATAAATCGTACAAGTGCTGTGCCTGGTTTTTGGTTCGCTCCGTCGTTCTCGAGAATTTTGCTGACATCGTTGACAGCAGTTTGCTCCCCATCAAATAGAGCAGCTCAGGGGGTTGATCTCCTCGATTATTCGGATATAGCCCTGTCTGGCATCGCCGAAGTCAACATCTCCCAGGATCAACCACTCCTTTTTTCCCGTTTCTACATGGATTCGACACCTTGATCTTGTGCGAAGCCTTCTCATCCACGAAAGGTAAAAACTACTAAGTTTTGTGCTTGTGGAAAGTAACTTTCGGCTTGGCACGCGTATCTTGCAAAATTCAAATGTATTGACTTTGTTGTTACATCGATAAAAAAATTATTAACAGTGACCTGAAGCCACTGTTTGTTTTGCATTAATTATATACCGACGCTAATTTTATGCTATCATTTCCTGTAAACTTTACGCCTTTGACCCACACAGTCATTTTAACATAAATATTGTGTGTCAACGACGGCAAGTTTTATTCTCCGAGCGCTCAAGAATTAAGATCCTGTAATTCGGATTTTTGGTGTTAAACTTGTCATATTTTACCAATATTCATATCATTATATGTGTTTTAAAGTTTACTGTGTCTTATTGTGTCTTTTGTACTTGCTGTGTAAGGATTTTGCAAGATTTAAGATCTAGGAAAAAGCACAAAAGAAAGGTGAGTTCGATTCCCGTAGCTGTGGGTCCTTGGCCTTTCACAAGAACCTTGAAACCAGCTGGACTAGAAAGGTGGCGCCCACTTATTTCGACGCATCCTGTACACAATTTTAAGCATTTCCTCTATAAGCAATTTTAGCGAACCCCCCCCTCCTGCCCTGAGTCAAGCCGCTGGCCTTTACCATCTTTTTTTGTTTGCGGGTCCAAGAAAAGCGCGTTTGGCTGTACCAAAAATTTCTTAGCACGCCAACGTGCGATTTTCTTTGTCCCATAATTCTCGTAGCGAGATTTGGCCCGTAACAAAATAATACAAAATTGTTTTAATTTAGTTAAACGTATGCAAGCAATATCGGGTAGTAAACGAGCCTTAAATGTTACACAAGCGTAGCCCCTATTTGACAAATTAAATTATCTTAAATTAACTGAAATTGGTGCGAAATGCAGTACATATTTACAGAAAATATTTGCATATGTAAAGTAACAATGAGGACAATAGTTTGGACGATGTCGTCAAACAATAAGCATAATTAATTGTCAGCAATTAGCAAATAGTGTGCTGGTGACTGATACAAAACACCCGTTTCAATCATCCAATTATTCTTGGCAAGAATGATAACCCTTTGAGACCTCTGTGTGTGATAGATATGTAAATACGAATGGTGGCGATGATGGGGAGCAATTAGTAACAAAATATAAGTAAAAACACTTAAAAGGTTTGCGTTGGGTCGATATTGTTCAACCATGTAGGGAAGGTACTGTTTATACAAACAAATCAGACACATTTTCCTCGCTTCTATATCATACTTGATAATGTATACTCTTGGGAAAAATTTGCTTGGCCGTCCCGACAGAATGAGGTAGAAACTAATTTACAAATGTATGCAGTAATGACAAAGCACACAAAAGCAATATTCGTACCTATTATTTTACAAAATATGTGACATTTCCGTGTCTAGAAATATTAAAATTATTTATTCCGCAGATAATTGATGTAATATTTATAGTAGCGGTAACAGAAAGACATTTGTGGTAAACCAGACAGGGCAGGTAATCGCCTCATCAATTTTTAGACGTGCGTAGGTGTTATAAATCAAAGATTTTCCCTAGCAACTATTCTAATGTTTTTGGACAACGATTTCCTTGATAAGCACCGTATCTATTATTCGAATCTGTCCACGGCGGTAACAAATAGAGTAATTTGTGACAACGTATATTTTGGACGTCAGCAATAAATGAGAAAACTGAAAAACCCCGTATTTGTCAATTACTTATAACTGGTAATCACCGTTTGTGCCCTTGCATAGAAAATATGTTAGCAGCGACGTCCGGTTCGATTAGTAAACCCATATTTCATGCACATTATGTAGTTCACGTGTTTAAACCTAGAGATAGATACATGATTGCAGTAACACCTAAAATAAAACTTATCAAAAAATAATGTAACGTTTATGCTTTTTAATCTAAAATGATCTACGTTTTAAGATATCTGCAACCACATCAATGGTAAATGTGTTGTTTTAGTATAGCTTTTAGTTGCTAAAAAGATAAATTATGTTCATTTAGGAATATAGGGTGTCCCATGGTGCTTATTATGCATAATATAAGAAAAAACTGAAAACGGTACATCTAAACATTATTAATTATTTTAATAGTAGTTCCGATGAAACCGGAAATACCGTTAATTTTATATTTATCAACATACTATAGTGCGTTTCAGAGTCGCCGTGCAGCATGGAGAAGATAGGGCAATGGTTTACTTATGGGACAAAAAATGACATTGTTGCCAGTATTCGTAATCTCTTAACAATAGCACGTCGGGTTTATTTTGTTGAAATGAGGTAGGTGTTCAGAAGTTCTCAAACAAAAATAATATTAACCAACCAAGATAATACTGTTAAGTTCTTAATTTGTTTTGTTATATACAATAAGGAATTTCTCTTTGTAAACTAATGTGAAAAGGGTATATAGGTGCGACAAATACTACTTTTAAGGCAAATGACGTTGAAAATTTAATCAAGGAAGCATATTCTCAAGTGACACCAGAAAATTGGAGCAACTACGTAGGCCATGTGGAGAAAATAGAAAAGTCAGTGTGGGAAGTTGACAACATAATGGACGAAATAGAGCCCATAATTATCAATATCAACGCTGGTGATAGTGATAGTGATCTAAATATTTTTAGCGACAGTGATAATTAACTATAAAACATGTATATTTCACAAAATCTTCATAATTTTATGTAATTTATTTTCTCAGTTATATAATAGTGCTTGAATATTATATCAAGTTGGTAATTGTTTTGTTTCTTTTTTACTCTTATAAATATGTAAATAATAAACAATTAATTGCACTTAGCAAAAGTTGTACTCTCAGGTTTAATAAAATATAAATGTTTTAGAACCACTGAACCTGGCAATTATCAACACGCGTCTTTTAGGGGTTACAATAGTATTACCATACTTCAAACTTTTTTGTGAAAGGGATTAAATTTTATGTTTTAAAGGTGCCTCACAAATAAGTTTGACAACCTTGTATTTGTATCTTCACCATGCTGCACGACGACTCTGAAACGCACTATAGTGCTAGTTTTTGTCTTAATCTTGTCCTATAGAGTACAATGTTTTATTTTCAAAAATGCCTTAAATATACAGGCTGTTTCAGACCGCCTGTTTCTTTTGAAACGCGATGAGCTTTGAAGTGGACAAACAGTTTTTACTACTAAGTAGGTACACGCAAATAATTCACGGGCTCTGCAAGAATTTTACGGGAAACCCGGAAGTAGAGTAAAGCGAAAGCAACATTGAAATTTCAAATTTAAACATAGATCGTGTTTGGTATCATTGGACAGGGATATTAAAAATATATCTTTATATTTTAAAAATTTTTATACCTCTTACGGCTGAGGAAATAATTAAAGAAAAATAAGTATTAAACAGTAATTTATTTATTTATGTTTTCATGATTAAATATGTTTAAAATGTTTACCCCTCTCAACAACAATTCCGTATTTTTTTGTCTAGCGCTATCGGTTGCTCAGAAGACTTCTTTATGGAAGAGGGAACGGCAACCATCTTGAATTTTTTGTATCGTGTCCATCCTGCGGTGGGGTGTTGATGTTAAACGAAAAATAGAAAAAGAAAGAAACATTCTAACAGCATTAGATTGGGGCAACACGGGGGTCATGCCACATGACCTTTCCTAGCTATTCATCTTCCGCGGAACAATTGTTCTAGTGAACGTCGAGAAACAACTGAAAAATGCGCTGGGCACCCGTCCTGTTGTAGCAACATGGATGCCCCTCTCCTTGTCAGAGGAATATCTTCTAATACCATACCAAGAAAGTCCAAACAATTGGACGATACAAGTTGCTAGAATCATATATTTTCCAAACCATTATCACTTGTTGATGAAGGTTGACAAAACTAACTTACATATCTGCAAACATGTACTTAGAATTTATCATATTATCATCCTTAACTAAGTCTTCCATGAGTTCTTGAACACAATGTAATGAGCCAAGCTTCTTTTCTCCAAGTGAAGTCACCAGAAATCAAGTTTCTTTATACATTAATTTTGTCCGTGGCTGTTATTATGTTAATATCCTGGTTCTGCGAACTGCTATTTAGAGTGTTTAAGTGCTCGAAAATATCAGCAAGGAAAGCCAGCCTAAGAAGCCAGAAGGGAATTGGAAAATATGTTCTCATATTCCGGTTTCTCTTCTTGCAGGTAAATCAACAGTCCGCTTCTAACTGGAAAACTCTTTTCAAGACGTTACCCCGCGAAAGCCATCTTACTTCCGTGTGGTAAAGAAGATTTGCGTATAAAGAATCCATGTCTTCATAAATTAAAAAAAAATACATTTCTGCAATGCTTTTCCCTTAATGGAATTTACCACTTTAATGACATTTTTTAAAACAAAATTAATTTCAGGAGGTAACGATTTTGATGCAAAAACTTCTCCATGTAGCATTTGGCATTATCTCTTTTATGCTGACAATAAGTCCAGATCGATGTCCTGTTATAGCCTTGGCGCCATCGGTGCATATAGCACCGCATTTTGCCCACTCAACCTCGTACTTATTAGTACTTTGAATGAAAATGTCGAATAAACATTTACCAGTGGTACTGACCTCTAATGGAGTACAAAATAGGATATCTTCTATAATATGAGGGGAGTTATTTATGTAGTCTGCCTAGCTATGGCCATAAAATTTCTATCGATAGAAGGCAATATTCCAAAGAATATCCATGAGAGAATGGTGGCTGTGCATGGGGAAAATAGCCCGTCCTATTTTCAAATTAAATTTTGCTGTAAGCACTTCAAATGGGGCAGGAAGTCCATTTAGGATGACCTAAAGTGCGCAAGACCTGTTGAAGCATGAAAACAAGAGATCATAAGGAAAATTGAAGATTTGGTGCTGATTGATCACCGAGTGACAGTTTCAGTTATTGCAAGAGAAGCAGGTATATCAGAAACATCTGTTTTTAATCCTTCATGAAGATTTGGGAATGAGCAAGTTGTCAGCGCTGTGGATTCCCAGACTACTCACTCCTGAACAAAAATTGTGTAGGCGACAAATTTGGGAGGATAATTGGGCGGATTTATCCCAAGATGAGGATTTCTTCTTTAAATTTGTAAATGGGGATGAGACCTGGGTACACCACTGGGTCCACCGACGAAACAAGAGTCCATGCAATGGCTTCATAAGGGCTCTCATCACCCAAGAAGGCGAAGATGCTAATCTCAGCGAGAAAAGTGATGGCCGCAGTTTTCTGGGATGCTGAAGGGATTTGATGGTTTGAGTATATGCCAAAAGGGTCTCCAATAACAGGGAATATCTACAAAGAAACAATAATCAATTTGAACGTAGCTATACGCGAGAAAAGAGCTCACAATTTTCCCCAGAAAACTGTGCTTCTGCATGACAACTGCAGGGTGCATAAAGCACGAATCGTTAAAGAAGCAATTCATGAATGCGGCTTTGTGGAACTACAACATCCACCTTACAGTCCCGATCTCGTCCTCTGTGACTATTATCTCTTTCCAAAACTCAAAAAACACTTGAGACGGCGTCGCTTTTTGTCGAATGAGGACTTGAAAAACTCTGTGGAGTCGTATTTTTCAGAGATATCAAAAGAATTTTTTTTCGAAGGCATAGCGTTATTAGTAAAACGTTGGAATAAGTGTGTAAGCGATAATGGTTCTTATGTTGAAAAATAAAATTTTGTTTTTTCTCTCACTTCTTTCCTTCATACATAGGTAGATAAAATAAGAAACTCCCTTCGTACCATGTAAAGTATTTTATCTTACAAATGCCATAAATTGGGCATACTTAGAAATATCCGTGGATTTGTCCATCCATAATGACAAGTAAGTGCACTTCTTAATATTTTAACTTGTGTTCGAATGTCTTCTGACATATTACTTGTACTTCTTTGAATGGTATTATTAGGAAGGGGTATTGTTTCCAGCTTGTCACTTTCTTTTTCACAGCCATTATTTGCACCATTTCAACAACTGCTGGTAAAATCAGATCTTCAGCAATTGGTTTTTGCAATGCGAAATGCAGCTCGATAACTTGATAATAGTGCTTTTTCATTAGTAGTGGTTGCTGATGTAAAAGTGGCTTGCTCCTTGTGGATGGAGCTTAGCTTTCTTTCAAATAATTCCACAGGTTTTCTTTTTTGTCTGGATTTTGGTATTTAAATGTCGAAATAACTTCGATGGCTTCATATTTTCCTTTGACAACACTTCTCGACAAAGTACATACTGGGATTTTGGGAAATAACGGTAAAACCATATTTGATATATTCATCGCTGTACAATTTATTTTTCCTTGTATTCTTGTCACTGCCAGACGCGGAAGGTTTTAATGACCGCTTTAAAAATTTATTCATCTTTAACAAAAGGAATATAGCTCGTACTTAACGTTAACTATCTGTTATCGATTTGTTACACTCAACACACAGTCAGTACTACAGCACTCAATTTTGAATTGCTGACTAATATTACCTCGATTCGCTGTTTATATAAAGCAAAATGGAATTTTCGTATTATTCCAGTGCCATCTACCACCCTCCTGAATATGGTGGAAATTTCCGGAAACATCGAGAACAAAACAATTAATTGAGATAATTGGTAAATAGATGGCGCCCGTTGGCCGTTTAGCCGCTGATTCGGAATGAAGTTGAATACAACAGGGGGTCGCGATAAAAATTTTGGCCAAAAGAGGGTTGCGACTTACAGCAGTAGCGGCTAGGATGTCAGCTTCTCTTTTATTTCTAGTGCGTCACCTGATTCGTTGTTTTCTATCTATTATTGCACTGAATTAGACCTGTTGTTCGCACACGATTAGCAAGACATTGGAAAACTGTCTGAGAGCGGTATGCACGCGGTACCACGGTACCCTCTGTCTAAGTTCTAGCGTAAAAACGCTCAGCAGCCCTATAATTTTGGCGGCATTCACCCTAAACCATCAGTATATCAAATAATTTTTGGTTAGAAAAAGGCATCGTATTTTGGGAAACATAGCACAAAGAATAAAACTACTTAAGAATAATACGTAAACGCAAAATATTATAATTACTGAACAGAAACAAATCACAAGGATCAGAATAACTCAACAACAAATTCTAAGGATTAGAAAATTGAATTACGATTAACAATTGAATGGCAGGTACCTACGATGATTTTTATACCATAATGACAATATCAATCATATTTTATTCTTTATTCTCTTTTTAACATTATTTCATCGACAGTAAGAGGTATAAAAAGTATTCTTTTTAAAATCCCTATCCAACCAAACATGACCTATATTTTCATTTGAAATCTCAAAGTTGCCTCCGGGTTTCCCTGGAAATTATTAGCAGTGCCAATAAATTCTTAGCATATGCTCTGGTGTTAAAAATGTTTTCATTAACTTGACATCTCACCGTTTCAAAAGAAAAAGGGTAGGGCACGTAGTCTGAAACAGTCTGTATATCGCCATATAGATACATATCGCTAGGTAGTTTTTAAATTGCCATTTGCCGGACATTATTTTAATTATCCCACAATTCGTAGACGGGATACTATAACATAGATTTCCTAAAATTAAATACAAATTATTTAATTTAATGAATGCACATGGTATACACGTTATTACAAACACGATCTAATGAGAAAGTAAAATTACTAATAACCGAAAGATTTCATAATAGTTTCTTCCATTTTCACCTAATTTAGTAATTATGTTTAAAGCTGCATAACCTATTCACTCTACGAACCAACTTAGACAGCTAACGCTAACTATCTTGTGTTTAATTATTTTCAATGGACAGTCTTGTATGGAAAATAACGGTTTCAACAAATACATTCTTAAGGGATTAACGTATAAGTAATGCTAGTCACATAATCTTTCTGAGCGACTTGTAGACTTATATGGGTTTCAAGGTAACCGCCATTCTTATATTGCATCCAAAACAATTGTGGTGTAACTGTATCAACGCATTATTCAGCTATACAGGTGTTCCAACTCACCCTTTTTGGCGTTCCCATTTTTAAATTTCATAGTATAATCAGATTCTTAATAGTTTGTTCGAAACAAGATTGCTGATTTGCTTCATCACTTGATTACATTTAGGAACCTCCTAATTCTATCTGAAACTTATTTTGTCTAAAATATTTGCCGTAAATGTAACCTTTGCAGCAAATGTTAAAATTTGCGCATAACTTTTAACGGCAGAAGCGAGCAGACCGTACCGTTGTCCTAATGAAATCTGTTTAAAAAGGAGTACAAAAATATCGTTAGTCTTGGGGTTATTATGAAGAAAAGTATCAAGTTTCAGAACCTCGATCCCTATTATCATCTATCTTGAAAATATTGAAGTAATGGTTGGACCGGGCGTCAAGCTGTCTGGTGTTCAAGGACAAAACGAACCACATATAAGGCTGTATTTCCAACAAAGCCATTCTAGAAACAGATATTTCATGAACTACCAAAACAAACTAAACTGGAATATACAACGTTTTACGTTATTGCTAGCTTCCAGTCGGTTGATTTAATTTATCCAAGTAGCTACTTCGTTTATTTTAAATTGCCGTTTCAGAAACTCAAATGTAATAAGCTGTACGAAGGAAGTAGATATTAGGGTTTCCTCGAATAAAATACGTTTTCAAATATGCTGGCGTGTCTATTAAATTGCGAGATAACGTATCGGCATTGTTGTTCAAGCTCAACTTTATCCACAGCCCAAAATTCGAGGCTTCCCGTTCGAACAAAGCCACGAAAACACAGAACGAAATCTCGTTTAGAATTAAAGGTAGAGGTTGGAAAGAATTGGATTTGCTTTTCAATATCGCAGCGAGCGCAAAGTTATTAGATTAAGGTGCACCGCAGGAAACAGAAAAACTATACCTGTAGCTGGCGCCACGATTTTCAGCCGGACGCTTCCGATTTACAGATTGCCGGTTATTAACTTTTTAACACAATTTCGGGACTTTAATTTTACCCCCAGATGAAAAGGCCAATTTGAGGAAGAAATTGAAAAGGGCCAATTCGGTTTGATAAATAGAATTTTTAGTTTACGTAAAGGGGAAGAAATTTTGTATTATTCCACTTATCTTATCCAGTACCACATTTCCGCAACAACTGCTCATTTTTTGAAATATGTTTACGCTCATATCTTACTGAGCAATGGGATCATAGTATGGAAATAAAATGTAGAATAGAACAAGCTAGAAATGTTTTCATTAAAAATGAGAAATGTTTTATGTGATTGCAATATGAAATTACAGTTGCGAATAAGATTAGTTAGATGCTATATCTTCTCGACTCTTCTGTATGGAATAGAGTCATGGAATCTCACACAGGCAACGTGCAATCATATTAAGGCGTTTGAAATGTGAGTGTATAGTAGGATATTGGAAAGATCATGTATAGACCGAATAACAAATACAGAGGTCCTTCAAAGAATGGGAAAAAACACCAAAATTAAATACTTAGGTCACATAATGCGAAATGAGAAATAAAAATTATTACAATTAATAGTCCAAGATAAAATACAAGGAAACCGATGACCCGGAAGAAGGCGCACATCATGGCTAAATCTATGCCAATGGAGTACAATTTCTTTGTTCCGAGCGGCAGTGTCAAAAGTAGATACAGAAATAATGATAACCAACCTTCGATAGAAGAGGAACCTTAAAAAGAAGATGTCTTACAATTTGAAAACTTTTTTAGTGCAACACCTTACTATGCATATCAAGCCCATTCAGTGACTTTACCTGGATATATATGGCAGAACTTATAGCAAAAACCCAACAGTAAGAAGCATTGAAGACATAACAACCCAATTAAAAGTAGAAAATAACTTAATAAAAATAATATGTATTTCAACACACGTAGGATAAAAGAACACGAATCTGTTGATATCATGGCAAGACAAGCAACAAGAAAATTCGAGATAGATTGTAATAAAATTGCGAAAGCCAACATAAAAACTATCAGAAAACAATAATTTGACAAAAATGGAAAGAAATCAAACATAATAAACTTTAAATAATAAAAAAATGAACCGAAAAATTGACACCCAGGAGAAAAATACCCAACTGACAGTTATACATATTTTATGCGAATGTGAAAACTATAACCTAACAATGGCGCACGGAGCTCTCCTTGGCGGTTAATCTGGTAAAATAAAGTTGATTCTGTTTTCAAAGAAAAGGAAAATCGGAGTTTCCTATGATTTTAACACTTTTCCAAACCCCCTAACCTTCTCAGAGGAAGTCAGATATCTGAGAATCGTATTTGGTAAGAAACTGAACTGGGCAAAACATATTGAAACAAAAATGGAAAAAGCAAGTGTCGTCGCACAATGGCAGAACTTTTGCGACCATCACCAAAAGCTGTCCTGTGGTTATGCTCTGCTGTAATCAGGCCCATGCTTTGCTACGAAGCTGTACTCCACTGGCCCAGAACCCGCCAAGCTACCATGACACACAAGATTTGACACATCCAGAAACTGGCTTGTTTGACAATCACGGACGCGAGGTGTTCCATATACACTGCAGCCCTAGAATCGCTCTGGGCCTTCCTCTACTAGTCATCTATGTGGCGGAGACGGCACTGAGAGCGGTTCTAAGGTGGCGGATAAAGGGTTTATGGAGTGATAAATGCACTGAAGCGAGACATCCTAAAAGATGCCGTCCATAAGACGTCTCTTCTTGGGCAGTGGTAGACTCTTTCTGGCTCTAATGCATCTTCAAAAAGCACTTCAGTGTCCGCACGAACACCGAAGTTGAAGTCGAATCTGACAACTTCATCTTCACTGATGGATGAAAACAGCAGAAGGCACAGGAGCAGGTATCTTCTCGGAAGACCTCACGACCGTCTTCCAAGCGGAAGTTACGACCACACAACAGAACATCTCTAGAGCGTTGTAACCAAAATAAAACTATTTGAATAGCCAGCGACAGTAGGGCGGCTCTACTTGCCGTGAACAAATCCAATAGTGTCTCAGATGTGGTACTTGAATGCCACCGAATGCTGGAGCTAGCTTATTTACTTACGCAGCCGCGCTACAGCCTATATCGGGCCTTGGCCTCCCCTAGCTTCCTCTGCCATCTCTCCCTGTCTATTGCCCATTTCCTCCAGTTGTTTATTCGTAGGATTGTTTTGGAGTTTTTTGACACTGCTTCACTCCATCTTCTTCGTGGTCATCCTCTGCTTCGCCTGCCTTCCGGGATTTGTTCTTCCACGCTTTTGGCTATGGCATTTTCGTTCATGCGTGGCACATGGCCTGCTTAGCCCTATGTATGTCACTGTATCAGCCTCCTTGAATTCTTAGTATAATTCATGATTCCATCTACTCCTTCATATCTGTCCTTCCATAGTTGGTCAAAAATTCTTTCTTAGAACTCTCCTTTCAAAAACGCCTAATCTTTCTTCGTTTCTCTGGGTTATTGCCCAGGTTTCGCTCCCATGTGTGATTATCGGTTTATCGGTCTTATCAACGTTTTATATATCATTGTTTTAATACTCTTATCTATGTCTTTGTCTCTCAGTATTCCGTTGCATGCATAGTGTGCCCGGTTAGCTTCAGTTATCCTGGTCATTATTTCTGTTGTTTCTTTGTTGTCGTTTGTTACATTTACTCCCAAATATTTAAAACTACTAACTACTTCCAGGTTACGGTCTTCGATTGTTAAGTTCTGTGTCACTCTTGGCTGGGTTATGGTGAGCGTATGTTGGAGCTAGCATCAATAATGTCCGAGAACTCACCTGGGTAAAATGGCATGCAGGAATACATAGCAATGAGCAGGCTGATGCCTTGACAAGACAAGGTTCGGAACAACCTCTTTGGGGTCCCGAACCGGCAATTGCACCCTCGCCCATCCTACCATATACCATTATTAATTATGAAACACACAGATGCCACTGCAACAGATGGACCGAAACAGAAAAATGCATACAAGCAACAATGGCCATTACAGCCCTCCCGCGAAGAATGGCAAGATTTTGTGCATCCTGCCACGGAGCAAACTACGATTTATCGTAGGAATTCTCACCGGACACTGTCGACTATATAAGCATATGCACAGGATGGGAGTAATTGATGACCCAACCTGTCGAAAGTGCCAATTAAAAGACGTTACGGCCGAAAATCTTCTGTGCGATTGCCCTGCATTTGCACAAATCAGAGGACCCATGTTGGGGAAATTCTGGCCTGACATGGCTGGCAGTCGCAACACACCTCTGGCAAGCATCTTCAAGTTCATCGAAAGAGTTGGTGGGCTTGAATGAGAAAACCAGAGCGGTGTTTGCTATGGAGGTAGCACAATGGGTTCGCCTTTTTGAAGTCTAAGTCCAAGTAAACATGTTCACCCACCCCTCCCAATCCAGAATAAAACAATAAAAACAATATGGATACCATGACATATAGGAATAAAAGAAAACGAATCTGTTGATCTGATGGCAAGACAAGCAACGAAAACATTAGGGATAGATTGCAATAAAATTGCAAACACTATCAAACAACAATAATACGACAAAGTAATACTAAGAATATTACGGATATGACATACAAAAATTACACATGAACACAATTTCAAAATAGCACATCGACGAATCTGCGGACATGCAATATCCAACTGACAGATGTACATATTTTATGTGAATGTGAAAACTATAAGCAAAACATAGCAAAAATATAATCCCTGTATTTATTTTATTTTTAATGTTAATGCTAATGTTGATAAACCCCAAAAACAAATTATTAAAATGTGCAATTTTAAAAATCACGCCATATGCGTGACGTCATAGTCCTCTTTCTGTGGTGTACTATTCGCATAATTTACTGTTGTGGTTATCTATATAATATGTCAAGCATAACCTATAATTATATTATATGCGCTTGATTTGTAGTGTGTATTCTGACGTTACATTCTGTTGCGTTTTCATGGTCACAACATTCTCTATACAAATTTTAGGCAGTAACACCCAGTTTTTACTACAAAACACTTTCTTAGCACAAATAAGTACACACAGCTAATCACGTTATCACTGCAAGCGGATACCACCCTTCATATTAGAATAAAAATTTCCTTAAGAACACCTTACTAAAACTGTTTCAAGTACCTTGGAAGAGTGCTCCACGACTATTTTAAAAACACTTAGGTTCTGTCCTCAACAAAATGGAATTACACAATGTGGCTGACGTCCGTGACAACTGCTGTACTGGCAATACTTCCTGTATTGGCGATGGTTATATGTAGAACACAACCTACAATTATATATAAACTTGAGAAATACCCCTTACCACCGCGATATTTAGAACACCTAAATACGTATTTCCGCAACTAAGTTGCCATTTTCAGTAGGAACTTGAATTATCTAAAGTACCTCACCTGAGGAATATCTCTGGTGATGGGCTTATCTCCAGATGTATTCCTCAGTTCTAATTGCAATACACCTCAGTGCATATACTAGTGACATACTTATTGTTTTTTTAATTTAAAATTATATCAACAATCCCGTTGCTTGAAATGTTTTACAATATAAGTGGTTTAATATTTTAATTTTTTTAGAAAGATTTCGTTTATTGAATATCTATTTTAGCAATGTGTTTTTTATATATAATAAGAGAAAGAGTATTGTAAATGTATATATATACAGTGGATCCTGTAAAAGTGAGTACCTGGTAAAAGTTGCCACTTTACGCTGGCGCTTCATAAAATAACATCATTTGAATGTACTTTTTTTTCTCTATATAGGTTCTGCCCGTCAATTTTAAATAAATCACTCTAAAGTCACCATCTTCAGAGGATACTTTTACCACAGTTTTATTTACGTTTATATTTAAGCTTAAGGTTTTGTGAGCAAACCTGCAATGGCTGGGAATACGTATGCATATTGTCTGTTATTCAAGATCTCCTATAACAGAAATGTTATTCACATATGTATAAGCGTCGTAAAAAATGCTTATTGGTATTACAACTAGAGGAATTTCTATCTACAAGTCATCCCACTCATGTTTGTTTTCAAAAATTGTAAACGATGTCCTAGTAGAGCTCATTATGTGAGACATCCATTAAAGGAAGAGGTACAAGGATGTTCGTATGATAATACATTGTATATATCTTTTTATTTGATATTTGTTAAAGAAGGTATTTTCTGTGAACTGACTACCTGTTTGGCTGGTCATTGTATACAGTTTGTGCTGTATTTCTTTTTGTTCTATTTCACCACCCATTACCAGTTCCGGGCTTGAATTGAATAAAAGAGCAGACGTACCCTAGAACATTACCACCATAAAGTTCGTTCACAGTATAATTCATACATCAAACTATAATACTTGCAAAACAATATAACAACGGCAGCATACTCGCATATTAGTCGTAATAATTTGATAATTGGTTCAGTTCTGATTGCTCACTCGCGTGATTTGTAACAGAAAAGAATATTATTCTAGCTTTAAAAAAGGTAAATAAGAAAAGTGAACAATGTATAGTGTTATTGTTGCGATGTTTGCAGAATTTTTTCTTGAATTATTTGTTTAGAACTCATCGCTGAAATGTAGTATAAACACATACGTAACTATTGTTAGTACGAGGGCAGCCTTTTAAGTTTTTACAAACGACCACTAGGTGGCGCTATTGAGATGTGTCACTACTATTTTCGTAAAATTTGACATTTGTTATTGTGAAAACAGTGGCAGCTTAGAAATTGATCGAGTAGTTTGTTTATAGTTAGTGTTTCAAAAAGCAAGTTTGTGAAAAAATGGAAACTTTACGTGAAAGTTTTCGTTGGATGATTTTTTCGATTTTAGTAACAGCGTAATTCAACAACAATGCATAGAATCGCTTCGTTCAATTTTTGGTAATAAAGCACCATCAGAAAAGACTGTACAGGTGGTTTGCAGAATTTCATCGTGGTCGTGCGTCCGTCAGTGATGAATTTCGTGAAGGTCAACCAAAATCGGTTGTTATTCCAAAAAAAACATCGACGCTGTGCGCAACATGATTGAAGATCGACTTACAGTGAGATAGAGACATCTTTAAGCATATCGAAGACTACAGTACATTCGATTTTGAATGAACATTTAGCTGGGAAAAAATTTGTTCCCGATGGATTCCGCATTATTTGACCCACTGTTTGGGCGTTCCAAAATGAACTGAATCCCACAAAAATTGTTCGTTCACGAAGCACTTCCAAGAAAATGATCGTTTGTTTCTTCGGTTGTACTAGATATGTCGCAACCGTTCCTTTAGAGGATCGAAGAACAGTTAACGCTGAATGGTATACAACAATTTGTTTGCCACAAGTCATCGATGAAATCAGGAAAAACAACCGAAAACGTCGCATCATTCTTCATCATGACAATGTCAGCTCTCACACAGCACATCAACGAATTGATTATTTGAAGGAGAAAAACATCGAATTATTGTATCATTGCCCGTCTTCACCTGATATATCGGCTAACGACTTATTTGTGGTCCCGAATGTAAAACAAATTGTTGAAGCCTTCAAAAACCATACTTTTGAGATACCAACTTCAGAGTGGAAAAATATTTCAAGAATTGGTTTGAAAACATGCAAAAGTGTATCAATCTTAAAATTTTCTTTCCTAGTTTTCGTAATAACTTAAAAGGCTGCCGTCGTAGGAAGTAAATTATAAAATATACCTCAACTGTGACATTTTATATTAAAGATATATACAATTTATAACTTTGAAAAGGGGAATAATATGTAGTACTTAATTCGCACAACTATAATGTAGCAAATAGCACCAAACCGAAATTGCTCCAACGTACGGTCTGGGAAAATAAGTCTAGTTTTAAAATTCTATTACATTTTATTTCAGTAAGTTTTTCTTTCATGCTTGTCAACATTGCACTTGTTCAACAGAAGCGTCTTAAAAATGATTCATTATCCATCTGTAATTGTCATAACCGTTTTGCATTTGTTTGGGGGATTGAGCTGTTGTTTTAAGTTGTGCAAATTAACTTTCATATATGCAAATACGTACTCAGAATTTATCATGTTATCTTCCTTAACTAAGTCTTCCATGAGTTCTTGAATGCACTGGAATAATCAAACTTCTTTTTTCCAATTGAAACGACCATATAGCAAGTTTCTTTATAAATCCGTTAATTTTGTCGGTGGCTGTTATTATGTTAATATTACTGCCTTGCAAACTACTATTCAGAGTTTTGAAGGGCCGACAATATCAGCAAAGAAAACCAACCTAAGAAGCCAAAGGGTATTGGAAAATATGTTCTGAAGTTCCGCTTTCTCATCTCGCAGGTACATCGAAAGTTTCACTTTTCACTGGAAAACTCTTTTCAAGACATTACCTCTTGAGAACCACAAATTGTCTTCACAAATTTTTCAAAAAATGCGAATTTGCAATGCGTTGTTCCTGATGGAATTTATCCCTTTAATGACATTTTTCGAAACAAAATCAATTTCAGAAGGGGACGATTTTGATGCAAGCGCTTCTCCTTGTAGCATTTGGTATTATCTCTTTTAATCTAACAATAAGACCAGATCGATGTTCTGTCATAGCCTTGGCGTCATCGGTGCATATAGCAGCGCATTTTGCGCAATCAATCTCGTACTTATTAGTACTTTGCATGAAAGTGTCGAATAAACATTTTCCGTTGGTATTGAGCTCTAATGGAGTATACAATAAAATATCTTCCGTAGTACCATGTCCACTATTATACCTTACAAATGCTATAAACTGGGCACACTTAGATATATGCGTGGATTCGTCCATCTTTAATGAGAATGAGAATTTTCTGCCATGTTACTTATTCCTTTTTGGATAGTATTATTAGAGAGAGATATTGCTTTCAGCTGGTCGGCCTCTTTTTCAACAACCATTATTTGCATCATTTCAACAGCTGCTGGTTAAATCAGATCTTCAACAATTGCAATGCAATGCAAAATGCAACTCGATAACTTGGTGGTAATGCTTTTTCATTGGTAGTGGTTGCTGATGTTAAAGTGGCTTGCTCCTTGTAGAGGGAGTTTAGTTTCTCTTTTTGTCGAGACGGTTGGTATTTATATGTCGAAATAGCTTTGATGGCTGTATACTTTGTTGTGACAATTCTTCTCGACAAAGTACGTATTGGAGTTTCTGGGAATTAACGGTAGAACCACATTTGAGATATTCATCGCTGTATAGTCTATTTCTTCTGTATTCTTGTCACTGCTTAACAATACGAGTATAGCTCGTACTTAACGTTAAATATTTGTTAATTACTTATTGCACTCAACACACAGTCAGCGGCACAGCATACCATTTTGAAATCATGACTAATCTTATCCCGATCCGTTGCTTATATAAAGCAGAAGGGATTTTCCGGATTATTCCAGTGCCATCTAGCACCCTCCCGAATATGGTGGAAATTTTCGGAAACACGGAGAACAAATAAATCTATAGCGTTACCAGTATGATGAACCGTGGTTGCAGAATTTGTTTCAGATATTATTCGTTCATCATATTTAGAACATTGCGCTCCCTACAACATATAACTGAAAGATGGAATGAACACTTCTTCATATATTATTCATACATAGGAAATGATTTTGCAATATACCTCAATTGTGTTATTATATATTAGGGGTCAGTGGCACATTTACGATTTTACCGCCTACAGACTGATGCCGCCTATTCTCAATATACACAACCAGAAACATAACTAAGGTTTTAGCGCCCTTGTCATATTGTTAATTTGACGCCTCTGATGGTTATTTCAAATTCGTCTTTTCGCAAGTATTCGCGAATCCCACACCTTTTGAGCCTCTCCTGAGACGGCAACTCTCCCTTTAACAATACCTGGTTACGCCTCTGAACATAACGTCCAGAATTAAATATAAAAGACAAGTACAAAGAAAAAGATCAAGACTATTAAAAATATAAGAGAACCTAGTAATCTTTAATAATAATAGATACGTTTTATGGTATAACAATTTTTATTTTCATGTAAATAGGCGGTGTGGAGGGCAATGTGAAAGTTTAAACGTAACCACCGTATTTATCAATCTTGAAATACTCGCAATTGTATGTCTGAGCCCTTCACAAACGTATTCTTCTGAACTAGCCCAGTGGGCGGAACTCAAAGCTTTTCAAGCAGTTGAAAAAAGGTCAAGATGCAACATTTATGTTCAATTGGTTCGTAAAAATCAAACAATCTTTTGGGGTACAATACACAACGCATTCAGAAAAGAGTAAAATGCAGAGTGCAGAGTGCTGAATTATTTTCAGTTTCATTTTAGTCTGGATTGTTCAGATTATGTTACTTTTTTATACATTTGTAACTATTCCGAATTGTTTACAAATTCAAATTTTACAATTTGGATACTAATTTGGAGATATATAATACATATATTAGTAACAGCATTGTTTTCTTGAATTGTCTATTTCTGATGATTATGGACTTCTACAAATTTAAGTATTGTGATTTTGGAAAATAATTTAAAATTCGTCTGGTGGTATTGGTATTATTTTCTCGAATAGTATATTTCTGAGGGTTCTGGATAAGCCGTGCAAATAAGGTACACAACATGAGACGAAGGAACATATAAATAAAAGACAATAATCATTTCGGCATGTTTACATTTATTTCAAAAATCAATAACTATATAAAAGTGAAAAAGTTTACAAGTGAAAGACTGTCGGTAGCTCAGATCGTGAGTATGGCGATAACTGAAATGCACCAATGGCTACACTTTTCCATACGTCACAAAAATATAATAATATATAGTTATATATGTTCATAAACATGTATAAAACGTATGACATTTACATCTGAAATAATATACATATTAAGCAACCTTAAATCAACTGGTTTATGTTTTATTGGTCTGCCGAGGGCATATCACGGATGGGCCGAAACCCGGACTCGGCCCGGCCCTTGGTCCAGCAGCTCAGGTAATAGTACATACAACATAGAAAACGAAAGAGAGAAATAATTAACATCGTACAGTTAGTTACGAATGGTTATGGCCTATTCAGTTCATAAAATCAATAATACACAAACAACACAATTAGCACATAAACATATTAAAAATTAGAAAACCTCTAGTCAACCCTAAAACAAAACGACTATACTGACTAGGGAATAAAATTACAGTTACAAACGAAAACATTCTGTAGAAATGTATTCGGAGATCAGTTGCAACAGGATAAATTGCCGTATCGGCAAATCACAGAGACGCTTTGAAGAGCGATCCACACACTGCAGCTTTCCTAAAATTACTTAAAATCTACGCTAAACTACTTAAATTGCTTTAAATTTTTTTTAAAAATATCAGCGCTCTATATTCATATATGTGTTCTTATCTTTATGTAAAAAAGTAAACGTAAGCTATTAACAAGCGAAGTTGTGGCCAACGGTTTACAACACAGTGTGGGCGTCCACCCTGGCCGGGATTGTCTGGGGGCCATAAAAGGGCTCGGGGGCCACCGGCCGGTGCAGACATGAACACAACTGACGGCAATGATCATATTTACAATAAAATTCAGGTGCGGGCTGATCGGCACGCGTCCAGCTTTCGCCGCACCGCACTAATCTAACTAGCAGAGATCATGTGGAAAACCTTTAGGGCAGCAGACTGCACCGAACACTATACAAAAACGTACTAAGTCAGACTCATGGTAGCGAAAGCGAACAAGGGACGACGTCCCGCCCACCTGCTTGGCACGATTCAATCTTTGGCTATACTGAATCCAACTTTAGAAAAAAAAAAACAAAACTTTATATACATAATTACACGTAAAATTATCGTTGAATTTTACTTCAAAAATCAAATTATTTCTAATCGTAAAATTCCTGAGAGGACTGCGACGCAAACGGACAGAGGGCCGCTCGCCGTCGCCCTTACTGAATGAGATCAATCGTTTGATTAGCTCTGTTCTCTTTGGAACCGACAATTACACAAACAACACTAAAGGTGGTATACCAACTCTAGATCGCAACTAAATGTTCTACGTACAGCCGTAACCCTAGAAAACACTCTATGTACAATACAAAATCAAAATGAAACACACCGAAAATAAACGAAAAACAAAAAATATTATATAGCAACAGGGAATTCGCGTACTACGTATTATACGAAGCAAAATCACTGGATTTCTTTAGCAGAAGGCTTTCCGCAGAAATCGCTACAGCTTTGGATGATTTCGTGGTGCAGGGGTAGCTGCGAAGTTACCGCGCTCGCAGCAAATGCCAACCCACCACGCAGATGACGGCGGTCCAAAGGGGGCCACTGAAGGGTGCAGGAACCAACTTCGACAGCAAGCTCTCTGATCCGCAGGACTGTTTATCTGAACTTGATTGTGAAGACTTTTCCTGCTGAAACAAAAGAAAACAAAAATGTATTTCTATAGCAGGTCTGACCGGAACGAGCATAGCTCGCCACAATACTGCGGTATAGTTCTGCTCGTAAACTTGTCGCGCTACCTGCAACCCACAACCCCTATTTATTTTTCGACATGCTAGTCCATCTCATCGGCATTCGTCACACTTGTCTAGTTCCCAATTTCGGTTCGATATTATAATTAGGTAAATAGGAAAAATGTGTATATTCGTTACACAAACTTGAAGAAATCGACTACGTTCGATAATACAATCCTCAAACCATTCTTTAAATTTCGATATACTACTCCACACCATGGATAATATAATTAGATAAATGTAACAAATATGTGAATGTCTTACACAAGTTTTAAGGTATCGGCTAAATTCAACAATACAATCTTCAAACCTCTATTTTTGGATACACACTCCATCTCATCGATATTCAACACACTTGTCCAAACTTCGGTTTGATATTATAATCAGATTTAAAAATGTACGTGAATATCTTACTTAAACTCTAAGATATTAAGTAGGTTCTAACTACAATACAATGTTCAAACCCTTCCTTATTTTTCGATAAACTACTTCATCTCATCGATATTCAACACACTTGTCTAGTTGTAAACAAAGGTTTGATATTACATTCAGATTAAAAAAAATTGAGTGAATTTCGTACAGAAATTGTAAGCCGTGAATTAGGTTGCATGAACAAACCCTCAATACTACAACTAAAGGAAGAGGAGCATAAGAAACTACATTAACGTCATCAAACAATACACTGCTACATCCAGAAAACAAAATAATCATTATTGAAATAGAATGTGAAGATGCCTACCTATATCGATGACTACTTTCACAAACCACAACATTGAGTTTGCATTACTGAACTTCTTCCAAGAAACATATTCGGTAATTATTAATATTGCAGAAATCATAACCAGGCATACGAAAAATAACAAACTTACTGATATTAAATTAAGTTTCACGTTTCAATATCTTGAATCTAGGAAGAAAATCAGTGCTGGTTCATTCTTGCAAAACTGAGGACCGTTAGAAGTCAGTAAGGTACCACGCAGATATCCTCATTCTCTTTTCAATTGCTAGAAGGAATATAAATATGAGAGAAGCTAAGACACTGAGAAAATGGGAGTTTGCTGACTAATACTACCCCAGTATTCCGCTTTACAAGAACTTCAAAATACTTGTATTCATAACACGGGAGGCGAACCCTAGATCTTCAGTATGAAAACCTCGGTCTTAAATTTACAGTCAAGATGTCCAAAGAACGGAATTCAATGGGTTGGGGCTTGCAAAATCCATGTTTAGGTAAATTTAGGAATTTAAACTTTCAGAAGAATTCAACATTACCTAAAAGTATGGTGCCATACCAACATAATAAACAGACAATTTTTTAAATGCTTTAGTAGAAGTCTAAGGTTTATTAATTTTTTGACGTCGACTTATATATATAATGATTTATTTATGAATACAAAAGATTAAACAGTCTATTAAATTTCCACGAATAACATTTAGCTAAATGGCACTTTTCTTATAATTAATCGAATTTTTCGCTTGGACAAAGCAAAATCTGTCTTATCATACAAATAGTTGCAGATGAATATATGGTGATACGGGAACTACAAACTCAAAGAATGTAAGGACTTATAAGGGACTAGTAGAATAAGCTAAACCCCATCAAGTGTGGAAAAAATGATCTAAGTTCTTATTTTTTTGACCGCCAAGAAGCACTTTACACCCCTTTTAGTTTAAGCTTCCTAATTTATCGTCCCTCAAAGATACAAACATGGTAGTGAGAATATGACTGTTAATATATTATGTACAAGAATTGGTAAACTGAAAACAAAGCTCAAATAGTATGACTTCAAAATCATAAATGTAATAGCTAAACAGTAGAGAAAAAGAATTTGCTATAGCTATTAATATTCTTAGCCTAAAAACTTAACAGTATTCAATGATATAGTATAAAGTTCTTTGTTTGTGAATTTTTGCTCCATCTTCCAAGTTATTGAATAAATCCGACTATCAGAAAATCAAACCTTGCTTTTGTAAAATCAAACAGCAGATGGGTATATAGTTTGGACTTATAGTTAATTTTTGCAGCAACTAGCTTGACAACGTTAAATAAAGATAAATCTAGAAACAACAACTAAAGTTTAATGTTCCAATTTAATAATTACGACGGAAACTAACAAACTTCCTTTAAAATCTATCAAGCAATTGCATAAAGTGGAGAAGCAGTTTATTAGGTAGATGATATCAGTTCGAACAAAGAAAAGCCCTGAACATGCAGTATAAACAATTGAGTAAATATAATCGTATTTTAATTATCTATATAGCGGTAAACCAAGGTCACTATGCAGTAGGATACGATCGCTTAGCAATGACGATATTGTGAACTATGACAATAAGCGTCCTTAGCTACGCAGTAAGAATAAGAAAAAGAACTATGTTAGCCAGATAACGTAACACAGATTATTGTTATTACACATTCAGGCGCAATTGCATTGAAGTTGTACTTTCACGAGCTCAGGCTGAGGCTACCAGTTAAATATCCCAACCGTGAGCTCCTCCAAAAATTCGACCGTTTGCAAGCAGCACCAACTCAAACAAACATGATAACACCAACCTGGGTCCAGTCTTTGTTTGTGACCTCCACTGACACTGACACTTTTACTGGTTTGGTTTCCTCGCAGCACGAGGGCTCCGATCGTGTGCGTCTGCGACGGCGGCGTCGTGTCGGCGTTGACAAGTTTTGCTGCCGGAGGATGGCGTCCAAATCGTTTTGGGAGCCGGCTGGACAGAGGGACAGAGCCAAATTAACCACGGGTTCTGGAGGTCGCCTCTCTGGATCCAACGGATCTCCGGGTACTTCTCTGCTGCGTCTGCTTGTGCTCGCCGGCGCTGTGGCACGCACTGAAAAAGGACTCCATTTTAGAAAAAATTGGGACAATGTTTGATTTTAGATGTTAATATTACCCACGCCCACGCACTTACTGCCGAACGTTCCCGCTGAAAAGTGAGTCAGCTTCTCAGCTTCGTGCTCTAAATAACTGCACAACTGTTTGATTAGATAGTAATACGTATCAATTACTGCACACGTATTGCACACTACAAGGCCACTCGTAAAAGGTTTATTACTAATAGGTCTTTACGGTGGAATTTAAGCGTAAAAAGGTAAAAGCAAGAAGTTAAATCACCTCATAATCAATTCCACATAATTACGTTCGGGATTACGGCGAATTAAATCCTTCTAAAAATTACTACTATTTCTATGTCGAAGCTGTTATCAATATGAACGAGATAACGGATTTTGTTTTATTAAACGTACCGCATCACGCTTTTTTAATTGGGTGAATAACCAAGCAGTGATAGTAATTTTGAAAATATTTTTTTACGTATATAATTTTTGCGCCGTGTTTCTGCCTAACCTGCTGGAACGACAATTTGTAGACTACAATCTACGTGACACTGAAAATAAGAGAAATTAAGCTAGGTAACAAGAGACACCTCATGGCGCCAGAAGTCTGGTGGCACCAAAACTGGTTGTTTCCTATATAAGATTTCTAGAGCCAGGTACCAATATTATTTTGTCTGGACGCCATAGTTAATAAAATCGTAACAATTAATATTAAGTACAATGACCACATTTTAAGAATAGTGTTTGTTTTCTTAATCGCTTTTCCTTTGTTTGCTATTATTTTATTATATAAACTATTTTTCTATTTATATTTAAAAACCAATCAATATGATTATCGCATAGTTACAAAATGGATCCAGTAGTAATATTCAAACCAGAAACTATTTTGTGGTATATAGAGAATAAGATTTTGAACCATAGAAGATTTAATTATAAATGAAACGCGTAAATAAATGGAATTATTATATATTTATATATATATATACAATATGTGTGTGTGTGTGTGTGTGTGTGTGTGAAAACAACACAAACGTGCCTTCCATACAATGCAACAATACTTAAACTGGTATATAACTAACACCAAACACATAATCTATTTATGTTTTACATGTATGTGTTAGACAGATTTACTTATTAAGGGTGAAATTAGAATACTACTACTACTATATCTAAAAAATAATTAATAGGGGGTTAAGTGGAAGAGCAGATCTCTGCTAGTTATACATTAGTAGTTATCTGAACTTCGCCCTTTTGGAATGAACATGCAACCTTTACTGTGCTACTGGTAGTTCATATCAATAAAAAAGTTGTATGGATGTAAGCAATACAAACTTTGTCATTCCAATAAAAGGCAATTATT
>JABXWE010032638.1:0-14570 GCA_014611495.1 Limonius californicus | reverse complement strand
AAAATTATGCCAAAATTTCATTAACCCCAGAGGTGTTGCATCAGCCACATTAGCAGCAATTTGGAATCCTACTGCAATTAAGAGCTTATCACCCCATTAATGTCACCATTAAGATAAACAACCCTCTTTTTCGTATATAAGGAGCTCGCTCCCAAGCTAAAATCAGTACATTTTTAAGACTTGTTACGGTTACTTGTAAGAAACCTATACTCGTGTGTGTGCTCAATAAATCAGATGTAATTACAATTATCCATTGTTTTACTCAACGATTACAAAGGGTTATAGTAGTTTGGCAGTTTACCTGCATCTTTAGTAAAAAGAAGATTCTATTGTGGTGTTAGTGCTGCGTAGTGTGACAGTCCATCTGTACTTCTACGCTAAAGGTTCTGCTATAATTCAAGTGCAATCACTAGTGTGACAGTTCACCTGTATCTTCGAAGAAGATTCTAGTGGTTCACTTCCAAAGGAGTACGGAGCCTCCCTAAGTCAAAGCTGCCCTGGTGTCAGAAGTTCCTGCTTAAACATCTGTGTGGCATATCCTCACCGGGTATCCAACAATATACAATCAGGTCTCCACATACGTGGTGGTTGTTGGCGCAGAATCTCTGTGAAAGTAAAAATCCGCGAATATTTTTAAGCCTCACAAACCTCCATTTCTTATAATAATAGTATGTAGTATTGATGGTAGCAGACGATAATATTAATTAACAGTACACATATTTTATTCATTTCTGAATTTTAGTTTTCTTTACATTACATTTACATTTACATGAATTATTGATGGAGAAATTCCAAATAAACAAACCCGCGAAAATTAAACCTGAAAATCGAGATAGCACAAACAATCGCGTATATAGATAATTTAGTGTTAGTAAATCAAAGAAGAACACAACTGGAAGGGGCTTTTATAGATTAGGAAAAGGCCGCAGGGAAAAAAAAAACAAAATACATGCGTACAGAAGACAAAGATTGCGGATTAACTAGATCAACTATTTATAAGTGTAAATAAATAACTTGAATCAATAAAGTCAACAAATATGATCAAAAATACAAGCACAGATAGTATAACGCAAACAAAAGTTTATTAGATAGTAACTGGACATTAGGAAAAAAATACACCTAGTAAGACCTACAGTAATATATGCAGCAGAAACTATGGAACTCTGAGAGTTTAACTAGACTAAAAAACACGTATAGAACTTGAATAAATAAATTAAATGTAACCATCCTATATAACAGCAAACAAAAACAACACATATTAACATTATGCGGATAGCACATGTAATAAGAAATGACAAAACAATGGCAGTAAAAACACGACTGAATAGAAACCCAGAGAAAGACGAATCAACAGCTCATGAAGGATGAGATAAAAGCATGACGTGCTAGAAGATTTGAGTAAAATGGAATTACGAAATAAAAGAAAATTAGGTAAAAAATAGAAAACTAAGAAAAACTATAATGGAAACAGATATACCACAGCAAACACTGTAATGAAAATATTATTGGAACCGCAAGGTACTACTAAATAATAATGGTGACGCTCTATACCCCATGAGGGAGTTTGGCTTGCAAGGCGGAAAGTTAGAGTTCCCGCATCCTTGCTATCATACCTGGTTGTCTTGTGCCATATTCATCACATGTAGTGATGTGGTGGGCATCACGCATTAGACAACCGAATTATTATTCTTTGTTCATTCGAACGCAGGTACCCAATTATTTAAAGCAACTGGATAGGCCGCCCGTCAGATCTAGTCGGAGATTTGAACTCCCGTTCAATGGTCTAACCACTGGATAACACCCGGTTGGGATGGTAAAACATAGAAGAAGAATTTACGTATGAATCAATTAAATCAATTTGTCAAATATGGTGGAGGCGCCACATTATGTAATTTTACTATTTTTGATACCTCATTACGCAAGAAAGCATCGCTATGTCTGATATGAGATATATGAGAAGCTCTCACAGTAGAAGAATTACGTATGAACCGATAAATAGTAACTAGTAACATTTAGTGAGGTTGCCTTTAAAAAAATGAAGTATTAAAGAATCTTATTTAACATGATGATTGCAAATCTGAAAATTACATAATATTTCTAAAGTGTTACTCTTTATTTTTTTAGTTTTGTTGCGGGATAAGATAAAAGTGCTCTATATGTGTATGAATACATGGGTTGTAAAGGCCTGAGATTACTAAAATTATAAGAGTGATATTGTAACCTAATAGATCCTTAAATGTGAAGTATGAGTGGAATGGGATTAGAAACTTATCTCGTACGCTGTTTCCTGCTTTCCACTTTTATGTATACTTGGAAGTTTCTGTTCAAAATTGTGATTTATATCAGTCTGAAAGTACATTACAACTACAGTAAATATATTTCAAAATTGTTTCTGAAAACTATAAACAGAAAGGTGTCACAATGTCGACCATAAACTCACTCCTGGCATGGCCGTTTGAGCCCAACACATATTGAAGTTTTAATGTTGCATGCATTTTGTGTCTATTTATATTATGTTGTGCAGAATTTACGGCTGTTTTATGGCGCACCTAACCCATTTCTTTCAAAGTTTTTCCGTTTAACTCTGGATACTCTCCGTTTACAAAACGGCAAGAGTGAAACATTGGAAATTTCGCCCGAAACCTTTCAAGCGAAACCTTTTTGCGACAATCGGGCCTTCCAATGAGTGAAACGCTTTTAATTGCTCGTTAGCGCCGAAGGGGGTCGAAAACGAATTTCGATATAAAATAATGGCGATCGCGCCTTTTCCCATCATTTATCATTCAATCAAAAGGCGTTTGCAGCATTTAAATCTATAATTCATTGTCCATAAAAGTGTAATAATCGCGTTCATTAATCATTAAATTCTAAACTTTTTACTGTCAGGCAAAAAGGGAAAATACATTTTCAAACGAACACTTTTTTAAACAACCAATTCATCATGATATTCCTGTTAAGGAGGCGTCCCTGGAATCGCAGAAAGCGAAATCACCGGTAGCCGAAAAATACCCTTCCACGTCATCGTTGACACAGCAAGGAGTAGAACTCTAAGAAATGATTAAAATACCTGAGACTCTTCGCCTGAAAGTTGGTGGGAGCTAAGACTTGTAAAGCAACGAGATATCAAATAAAAGCTAAAGCTAAAAACGAGTACCAACCTTTACATTTTAGTGTTGGTAGCATCCTGATCTAAAAAACTTCATTTTAAGTACCCTTAAATATTTATTTTCTAATACAGAACCAATCCTCCATACTTTGATGTGGGAATTATTTCGTAAATGCTTTACATTCACGTAAGATGTTTTAAACAACGGCTTTTTTTACCATTAAATATTTCTTTTAATATTATTTTTTGAAATATATTTCAAGGCAATTATATGTAACTATGTTTAACTAACAAATATCCACCTGCAGCTCGATGCTAAAGTAATGATGGCTTCTTTTAAAAAGTCTATTCAATCTCGTGTTTATGAATTTTGTTGTTGATAAAGAAAGAATAGTAAATTTGTTAAATAAACACAACAACAACAAATTCGCCGTTCAGTTAAACATTCTGAATTGAAAGATCGTTATCAGTACAGTATTTTGATCAATTTCCGTTATTTGCTTTTGCGGAATATTTCCTGACACAAAAAAACTATCTCTGACCCATTTCAATCTCTACAATTTGTAAATTGTGCTCGTTCCTCATTATTCATGTTATTCATCGGTTACTTCCGGTTTGCTATAAAAGTTTGTTTTCCGGGACAAGTTTGTTTTTGCGGATTGGCAAAGTTGGAGGAGTAATTTAGAGCATCTTCGGGCGTCGCCGCTACATTCCTCAATTTGGATTGATAACCAAATGAAGTTTTAATGTGCGCTGGAATAGTTTTCGAGTTTTAGAGCGGTGCGGGTCAAAAGTTGGACCGGGCCGCTTTAAGTATTCAGGCTCGCATCCAGTGGGTTGCAGAAACTATTTAATCATTTGGTACACTTTAGAAATTACCTTTTAAAAATTCAGTGCTCGCCGATGAGTGATTCGGTCGTGAAGTTTAATCGCGCGCGAGCTTCCACAGCGATCTATCGCCATCAACATATTGGAGACGCCGTCCCATCATTCACTTATATGATGGCAGCACAACATATAAATAGTTCCAACCTCGATACATGAAAAATTCATAAAACTTTACGACACCCGGAAAATAAAATTCTAAAATTCCCCAGACATTAAATCGCTGCCGCCAACGAAAACACCCGGATGGTGCGCCAGGGAGGGAATTCTGACAAAAACCTTGCTGAATTATAAATCAGGGCACCGTTACAATTCAGCAGTTTATGTAAATAGATCGTCACTCACGTAATTGTTCTAAAAGGCGAGCATTCTCACTAATCCACCGCATTTATTTGCATCTATTGTGAACCAAATTTTTCGAACTTCCTTAAATTTCCGCGCCTTGCTTTGCCATCACTCGAAATAACTCTGCTAAATCAGCTATTGAATTTCCATTGAAACTTTAATCAGCATCGGTATTCTTCCTTTTTGTACACCATATTTCTGGGCAGAAACTCAATGGGGAGCGAATCAAAATATACGAAACAGTTTTCCAAGCAGGCAATTTAGCTTAACCGATGAAGCGATAAACGGAACATTTTAGAGAGATAAATATTAGCTACCTCTAACTGGATAGCTTATTTTCGTGAACATGAATTTTGAGTATCTAAAATACCCTCTTTTATAATATTCGGTTGTTACGTTCTGTACCGAAGAGCTAGTTTATTCAGTACCTATTTCTGTCCTTCTAAGTCTTTGGTTTTCAGCGCTTTTCTCATTTTCTCTATCCGCGACTTTGTAGTTTTTTTACATTTAAATGACTACGATGCCTATATAAAATCTGGCCTAGGTGGGCCAATTTTGTTGCAACAATTTGTAAATTACATAGGTACATGTATTTATATTGTCATTTCTATTCGGTTCAATAGCTCTTTAATATTCAATGTTTGAATTTAAATTGAACATTTTCGTTTCCAAACATACCCTTATTTACAAATTTGTCACCAAATTTTTCACTTCTCGTTCAGATTTCATTCATTATTCACAGTCAATGGTACAGTTTTACGGACTGAAAATTAAGAATGTAAGCGTTCGAAAACAATAAAGTTTATTAAAAGCGGACAAGAAATAAGAAAGTTATTTATATTTCAGTGAACTGATGTAAAAGAACTTTGTGTACATATACAGCGGAATGAATAAATAGGTGCCATAAATTTGGTAGCGGGTTCTAAATGTGAAAACTCAATTGTTAGAGCGCTCACTTTCTGAGTAAAACGTCGGTTCTGGCTTGAATTCGAAACCTAATAAGCATTACTATGCAGATTTATAGAAACCTTGTTTGCAACCCACCACATACAATTTCCCAATCCGACTTGCAACCGTGGGATCTTAATGGATACGACGTTAAACTGTAGGTCCCCCGTATTTCTACCTTAGCGCTGAGGAGGAGCACGTGACAGAGAAGAGGCGATGCCCAGCAGTGGGACAAAAAAGCTGTCAATAAAGTGCACCAGGGGCGTCTCAAGTGGGAAGATTAGGTACTGTTTTCTACAATACCTTTTATTTTATTTTGATTTTCTAATTTTTAACAATAAATCTTATTCGAAATGTAAAAATACCCAAAAAAGATGCCCTTGTTAAAAGTAGATCTCAAGCTCACCACCAATCCGCGGGAGCAAACCATTACATCAAAGCTTGTAATTCATGAAATCCGGTTTAATTCAGATCGCTCTCTTATGATTTTATAAAATTCAGTTAGTTCTCCTTTAAAAAATTATTAGCACAAAAGGCTCTTATTTATTTTATTTCCGGCAATATCTCGTAATGAAGCTGTAAAATACCTGTTTTACACGAGGCTATTTAGCTTGTACAAAGTAAGCAGGACATTTGCATGCAATTCTGCAGTCGTGCTATAATTGAAGTTAACAAGGTACAAGAAGCAGGTCGTTTCCTTTTCCTGCGACAAAAGTCGCTGCTGCGGTGCTTTGACATTGAGCGGAATTAAAAATTATAGCCCCATTCTTTGGAATATGTCTTTTTGCCTTGAAATGGGTGTCGCAGTGTTCCTTAGGACGTCGAAACTTCCAGATCATATATTAAAAAACGTGGAAGTTCCTTTTATCAAGTTTTTCGCAAACATTGTTACCACAAAGCCAGTTTTCCAAAGTTGTAGATCTAGGACAATGGTACGGCAACTAATTTAAACTGGGGAAAAGAAAACTCATTTTGTTAGGGTTCCACGTCGGTTATGACGAAGAGAATGTAGGTATTCATTGTTGTCACCTAATTTTCAGGCATTCATGCATTCGCGTCTTGAGCTTCTGACGCTCATCGTTTGAAGGCGTTTGCATAGCTGAAGTTTTTTAACATCAATGTTCATTATGATCACCTACCACGGCAAATTATTGTTTAATATATCTCTCAGCTGCTATTTTCTTTAATTCTAAAAGCTTTTAGAGACAGGGCGAAATAAATCAGTTCATTAATGGTATACAGAAGCACAGGGATAAAGCGCCTGCGAGAAGGTAAACATTCCTACAAATGCTTATAATAGGTACTGTATCAACGTAAATTAAATTAACAAAACATAATTAGCCATGGATACAGAAGAGGTAGCTGTTACATCTATTGTCTTGTTTGTTTGAAAACAAAACTTTATTGCAAATGCAAATGTTATTATCTGTACAGAAGTTAGCGTTACATATTTACTTTCGACAGCACAGGCTTGAAATTTGGTAGAGATGACGTATAAAATCTGCAATAATTACAAGAGGCACCAGATTGTTCATTATTCGTATTGAAGGTTGGGTAAAGCAGCACATTTGGTAGAGATGTCACACTACTCATGCATTTTATATGTCAAATTGTATTTCGTAAAATAGTGTCGATTTTTAATCTGCACGAGATTACTTCGACGGAAAAAGAATTGTTTCTTAATTAAGGTAGTAATTTTATAGAATTACCACCAGTGAATCTGAATGAGACTTATGTTTTGATGGTAAATATTTTACTACTCTCTTCAAATCGATATGAAGTAAATTTGGAAGGGAAGGCAAACTTTAATCAGTACACAATTAAGTACATTTGAAGGAGAAGCGATTTATAAATAATAATTAATTAGATTTGATGCACCAAAAAATTCCTTTTTTACATTAGGGCAGTAATTTTAGTAGAAATAAGACCTTTTTTAGCTAAAATGCGAATGGTGAATTTTGTAGAGGCATAAACAATTTTGATAGAAATTCAATAACGTTTTTCATATTTTAGGCAAGATTTGGTTAAGCAGCCATTTTTAATCAGTAAACATTTTTCAGCGGAGCAAATTTAATAAATAAATGCATTTGATAGTCGTGGCAACAACCTTTTTTTCTTACTGCTGGGTAACGACGTCTTCTCTGTCAACTGTTTCTTCTCGGTGCTAAGGTAAAAATACGGAAGAGCTACGGTTGAACTTCGAATTGCACAGGAATTCCAGAGAAAGAATTTAGAATTATAATTCCACGGTTACTAACCGGATTGAAAAATTGGGTGCGGTGGTTGCACATGATTTTTATACGTGGCGTAGTAATGTTGGGGAGACGAAGCCAAGCCATAATCGACGTTTGACCCAGAAAACGAGCGCTTTGCCAACTGCGCTACCACCACACTTGTACATGTAATACTCTTTACTTAAATTAAGACAGTGACTTTGATTGATTACCGCTTTTCTCCAAAATGCAGTGCCTGTGTTTTTTCACAATTTTCTCTAAGTATAGACGCTTAACCAGCGGGGTCTCTATTTTTGTTAGTATTAAACAATAAAGCAGTATTTTAGTTCAATGAGCCAATTGTAAAACCCTAAGAGAGTACATTTAAGTTCTCTATTTTCTGAATTTTATCTTGATAGAAGGATTATATTTCTTATTTTCCAAAATGCACGTAGTATATTTGTAATAGAAGTATCATATTTCTTTTTCAATTTGTAGGCAGTTAGTCTTTGATGGATACACATTTGTGAGTTTACAAATTTAAGATATATAACTTGATGAAAGCACCATACTTGTTTTCCAGATTGAGAACAGCAAAATTGTTTTAGGGGTCAATTTGTAACTCGTAAATATCTGTATATGATAAAAGTGACACATTTTATGTTTCAAATTGCATGCAGCAAACATGTTACTAGAACCAGTTATTAATCCACAAACAATACCATACGATAATGAAGCTACATTTTTTATTTTCCAAGATACAACTCTTCTAATTTCCGATAACAGAAGCAGTGGTTGTGATGGGGAATTCAAATTTTGATTTGCGAACAATACGTTTGATAGAGATGCCACACTTACATGAAGAAATTTTTAAATTGTCTAAAGATGTATACTTGGTGGAAGTGCAGTATTTAGTATATTTTTAAATCGCATGAAGCGAATTTGGTGGATACGCTTGCCTTAATGTCTAAAATTATTATTTAATCGACGTTAAAATGTGCATTTTTCGAATTACGGCCAGTGATGTTAATGCATGTATGACACTTTTTCTGTTTTAAATTGCATGAAGTAAATTTGGTGGAAGCGCTTATATTAATATATAAAAATATATACTTCATGGTGAAATAATACTTCTCATTTTCAGAATTCAGAAAGAATTTTGGTGGAGGCGCTAATTTAATCCCTAAATAACTATATGAAACGTTTAGTGCTTTAAATGGTATGAGATGGATTTCATAGATGCGGTTGGTTTTATCTTAAATCCTATATTTGCAAAAGAAGTTACATTTTTGATTTTGCCTATTCCAAGCAGTAATTTAAGTGGGGATGGTTTACCTTTGCGGAGGAATCAGTGGAAATGCGTAAACATCTGCATTTGATGAGTGTACTGCTCTCGTATTTTACAAAATGTAAGCAATACATTTACTACATTTAAAGGACGACTTAATGTAGGATGTTTAGAAATTTAGTGTTGATGTAGGGTCAGGACCGGGAGAGAGGTGACGGACACGTGAAACAAACAGAAATAGAAACTTTTTAAATTTTGCTTTATTTTCATAGTTTTACAATATATAACGCTTACATGAATGTATATGTCGAATCCAGAAGATGTTATTGTACATTTCATGAAAAGGACATCCACTTCATGAAGCGGCTCCTCGTCGACAAAACGGCAAAAAAATATTTCCCATCATCAAATTATCGGGTGATCTCCCTATAAAGCACATTTTGGCCATAACCCGCGTGTGGGTTTCACTACTTTCAACCTGTCGAAAGAAGCCCAAGAACGCTGAGTGAATGGAGAGGACCTGGATACTCCTGCTGATGAAGAATTACCGCAGAGGAATAAAACAACTGACAGCGAAACTGATCACAGTGGCAAGTCACCAAATGAAGCGCGAAATGGAGAAGATGATGAAAATGAAGGAATACTTAGTTCTGCCACAATTGAAACAAATAATGAATTTGACAATGATGAGATCCATAGTGAGTTGAAGGATCGAGAAAAAGGATTCGAAGTGAGAGAGAAGCTGCCTGCGAAGGTCAAGAACGTGCCGCAAAGAAAATGTTGATATATATAAAAATACGGCTGGTAATGCAAATGATTGTGTTCTTGTTTCCGTCCCTAAAGTTGAGGACCAGCAGATCCCCAAAATATATGTGAATAATCACAGATTGTATAAACGGAACATATCAAGTTGCCACAAGGCGTGGTTCGCTGAAAGATTGGTATGAACATGATGCATTACAATATGCTGCTTCCAATTTTTTTAAAACTGAAGATGCACTCACGTCTAAACAACTTTCTCTACGAGAGGCGGTTGCTGCAAGCTCGGGCGGGCAAAGTATCGCAACATGTTCCTTGCAAACCTTCTAAGCAGCAGTGCAAAAATAAAAGATGTATTTGTTTTAAATCCAAGAGGTTAGGTACCAGTCGTTGTCATAACAGTCTGAATTGTGCAAACAAGTAGCTCATAATATGAAAATAAATTATAACTTACTTATTAAAATATCTATATTATATATTATCAGACATTTATGTGCCAGTGCCAGTAAGTTATAATTTTTATTACCACTTCCCGTGTCGTAGTATTCCTCAAATGTTTGTTCTTTGTTTGAATGTTTAATGTTTATTTTTTTTAGATACATTGGTATAGTTTTTTTCTTTTTTTAGTATAATAAAGATAAAAAACAAAAACTCCTTTTTTCTTCCCACTTCACTACATAGCTATAGGTACAAAAACAACTAACACGAAATGGACATCCACTTGAGACGACCCAACAACATTACAAAAAAATATTGTTTTCTATACCACCTTTTCATGAAATGGACAATTTGCCTATCCAAATGCTGTAGTCTCGTATAATTTCACCATCTGGAAGAGGATGGGTTCCATTTCATGAAATGGATGGGTTCCATTTCATGAAATGGATGGGAATTTTGTCCAGGTGGCGGAAAACTTTGAAATTACAGTATGTGTAGCAGCTTCATGAAGTGGATGTCCTTTTCATGAAATGTACAATTACATCTTCTGGATTTGACATATATGTTTAATATTGGATAATTGCATATTACGTAAAATGTAGCTTCGCTAAGTTTTTGTCTTGCAAGATTGCGAATTTTGCGTGACTGACCGAGACGGATAATAGAACTGACAAGTATAGAGTGCCGGATAATCGAGGTTCTACTGTACTTGATATTTGTAGAGCTTACTATTCTAGTGTAATATCGCGATAATCTATATCATCCATCTATTATAATCTATATTTATATTAAAACACATAAACGCCCTCTAAATAGTACGTGCCATATACATATCAACAGTTTTACAGGATAACAGAACAACATCAATGGTTACGATATTTCTTGGCCGAAAGAAGGTTATTCGGTAAATGTGCTTATTGCATTTTTGCCCCGAATTTCCTTGTATTGTGTGTGTGTGTTGTGGTATTTTCCACCGCATCCGCTTACATCGGTTCGCCGACATCATTATGCTGCGAGACCCAACCGGTTGACGGCTTGTCAAAGATATCGATAATTTGATTGTGCTTATTCTTCAGAACTCCTCGCGGTTCATTTGCAGAGGACGCTTGCGATATTAAACGTCAACTCTTCCACCCACCGCGATCATCTTCTTTATGCTATTGACTGGATTCATTTTCGGGAGCAGAAAGTAAAACGCCTTAGTGAGGTCACGTCACCCGTTTCAGCCGATTGATTTTATATATTCTGCGTCCGGATGTCAAGAGTTGGATTTTGACTATTTCGTGGCACACCTATCGCTCACAGCGACGCGAATCTTTTAAATATTGGCCAATGTGACGAGATTTCATCGCTCCGGTTGCAGCAGAGATGTTTAAAAGCGCGTGGACCTCGGAGCATCAAAGCAAACCGAACAAACAACAGAAACACCGAAAGATAAATATGCTGGCAAACAAGTTGGCCAACTGTTGTAAAGTAAAAAGATTGCAGCGCAAGCGAGTGAAACTTGAGTAAATTTATGGGGAAATATACTTTTTTACAGTGTGTTGCACGGGAGCGGTACACTTCGGCGCGATGCGCGCGCTTCATGCCTTGTTGCTCGTGTTTCCCTTTTTCGGGGAAAATTAATGTGTTAAAGTGAAGCGAAACAATTGTTATCTACGATTTATCGTCTTCATTTTACTTTGTGGATTATTGTTCCAGTACTGGCTCTACTGCATATACAAACTAATAATATTGTTGCCCTATTCATAAATTTTGTTAGATCTTGTCTGCGTGCTGCATAACAAAAGGTACTGCACATATACGTAGGTAGATATTTTGCATGCTAAACAGATTTACAACAGTAGACGATGAAAGATTGTAATTGAGTTTTAGGAAACGCTTTTTCTAAAACGTTATCGGCGGTATTACTAAGTTATATTAAAATTTTTATTATATTTACACAAGATATAGGCATATCAAAAGCGCTCATTTATTTTAAACGATTGATCTCCAATTCTATTAATTCCTGCTGAGTTTCATAAATAAGAATCACCGGCTTTGACGCGTGTTTTTGTGAAAGCACCATTAAGCTCATTAATTGCCAATATTAAACACTTTAGATAGCAAAATAAGGTGTACATACATATGCTACATTGCTACCAGAGGAACATACGTACCTGCTTGTTTTGCCTTTTATAGTTCGAATTACATGAATTTCTAAGAAAATTGCCGCCTAAAATTAATTTACTTTTAATTCGAACTTAAACAGAATTTGACCTTATTGGAAAACAAAATTACCCTACACGTTGCGAAATACGCCCAAAGACAACATATTTTGACATTTAAAGTAATCATGAATCCGTTCAGCTGATTTTTAAGTATATATTCTTGTTCCTATTCAATATATTGCAATATAGGTAATATATTTCATGCCTACCTACATTGGATTTAATAGTTTGGAACAATTTTGGTAACGACCAGTAACGCCATAAAGGCAGCTTTTTGACATGTCTGTTTTAAAATTAAATTACTGTAATTTTACAATGCGTCCTTTACAAAATTTGAAACTTTCTCTGCATTTACAGAGGCAATAACTTAATGCCACCACCAGTAAGTTGTTCCTGAAAACTTATATTGAACGACCCGATATAAACGCCCCTATTTAACTAATTTTAATCGTTCCCGCAAGAACAACCCCATTAAGCGCTCATTCTCTAAATCAACCACTCGCGAATCCCCATTTCACTTTTAATTTCCCTTTTCTAAATATTATTTTACAGATTATATTATCCCCCTTTCCCGTGTACTGCAATCAGTTTCTGTCTGTTGTTGTTACAAAATTGAAACAATTGTTTAATTATGAATTATGTTCGTATAGGATCTCCATATTTTTCGTAGCGAATCCAGCTATATAGACTGGTATTCATTATAAAATCGTTTTACGCGGGTAGGAAAGCCACTGATTAGTGGTGGAAGTGTTGGATTTGGAAATCAATCAATATCCAATACCGTCACGTCATGTTCGCTAAAATTAAAAATTCATCATCCACTGCCCTCACAAGCAATTTGTTTGCGGGAAATGCCATCGCAAATAAAATGCCGAATTGAAATTACGGACACGTATTGAGGCCGATCCCTACCCAGGGCTGGACTTAACCTTTGATTCTGTAAAATTACGTTAAAGTGCTTCTCGATTCAGTTTTGAACAAGCCTAAAAATCTTTCAGTTTCCTGCGGCGATGTGAATGCAAATTGTAACCCAAGCAGGTGGGTCAAAATACTTATATTACGGTTACCGGACCATCCTAAGAATTTAGACCCATTTGAAATTCTAATTAAAAGGTGACACGTGTAAGACAACATGAATTATAAGTGGAAACTTAACCCACGCACACTGTTGAGTGATGATAAGCTTAAGCTTTGATTATATGATCTCATAAAAAACTTCTGGCACTCTAGAGAAGGACGTAAAACACCGTAAAGAAAAAATTTCTTCAACTTAACTGCTAATGTACTCGCAGCTCTCCAGCTTTAAAAAAGCTCATCATAAACAACAATTTAAAAAATAATTATACTTTGTTGCAAAGCAAATTATCAGTTAAGAAGTCGCACCGCTAGCGTCTGATTATGTTAAGGTTTATCAAAGGAAGAGCAAAATAAACGGCGTTTTCAGAGGGTTCTGGAGTTCAGAAGGTGAAAATAGGCGGTGTAAACGTGTCTTTATTGACATTTCTTAGAGGTGAAAGTTTTGATTTTATGCATTAGATGTAGACGTCGAATTTAATTTTTTAGAAGACTCTACAGTAAGGATGCTTTATTTACATAACGTTTATAATGCTTCCTACAATTTTAAAACAGTGACGGATTATACACGTAAACTTCCATAACGAAAAACGAAGAACAATTACCAAAACCTCGAAAACTTGAATCGTAAAATATATAAAGTAAAAAAATTAGAAGGCAGAAGATATTACCGGAAATAAATACATAGTTACAAAAAGAAAATTAGTTAGTAAGTACCGGATTTTTTGCAGAGATTCCTATGAATTATAGAAAATACAAAGCATATATGAGGGCAGCGTTTTAAGTTTTTACAACGACCACTAGGTGGCGCTATTGAAATGTGTCATTACTATTTTCGTAAAATTTGACATTTATTATTGTGAAAACAGTGGCAGCTTAGAAATTAACAGAGTAGTTTGTTTACAGTGAGCTTTTAAGAAAAGCAATTTTGTGAAAAACTGGATATTTCACGTGAAGGTTTTCGTTGGATGATTTTTTACGATTTTAGTAAAGGCCTAACTCAACAACAATGCGTAGAATCGCTTCGCTCAACTTTTGGTAATGAACAGTGTTGGGTAAGATACTTTTTTTTTGTATCTAGATCCAGATACAGGTACTTCTAAATAAGTGTATCTAGTTACAGATACAAGATACATTTTACTACGTGTATCTAGATACAGATACAAGATACTTTAAAATGTATCTAGATCCTTCTCAGATACAAATTAGATACCTACTTTAAAAAATTACACTTCCAGAAATGGAACCGCGCATAAACCATGATAATATTATTTTTAAAGAAAATCTGACGGAATTTAGGGTCG
>JABXWE010032636.1:0-14447 GCA_014611495.1 Limonius californicus | reverse complement strand
ACTATTACTTACTACTTTTACTTACTTACTATTACTATACTATTATTTTATTAAAACCATTTTTGTTTATGAAATATACATGCATCAATTTAAGTAACATACTCAGATCTTATTTGTTATTGTAAGCAGTGAATATCCTAATGTCAGTTTAAAAAAATTATATTAATACAGAATCTTAATAAAATTTTATTTCAAGCAAATACAATTTTATTCTTTGTCATTTATCAAATTATACCTTATTTACCAAAAGGATCTCCTCCTACCCGTGGGCAGTCATTAAGTGTGAATTTGCGTCTCTTTTTAAGAAAGAAACTAGCCTCTTTCAAACCTTTCAGTGAATCGAATGCATACAGCTGCAGTGTTTCATCTTTAGTTGATGCAATTTCTTCTAGTAGACTTCTATTGACATCATCTCCTATTGATATGACAACAATTATAATGCCATTTGCCTTTAATCTGTTAATGATTTCCATCTTGTTCATTGAACCACGGTCTGGTCGTAATGCAAAGAAAACTGTAACAAACCAGTATTTTAATTATTTTAAATTTAACATTGCTGAAACAAGAATACATACATATGACACCAGTTGCATTTTTATCTTCAAATTCATCTTCAGCTGTTTTAAATGCACCATAATAATTCGGTTCGCTATTACTTTTTTCACTTTTTCTCTCTAACTCATCGACTGTATGAATTAAATAGCAATTATTATTTTCTAGCAAATCAGTAACTCTTGACACATAAGAATACATTTCAATACTAGCACGCCTATTGTTGTTCAGCCTAAGAAAAAATTTATTAATTTGTTGTTTAATGTTATTATTTGTATTATTGCATTAATTCACTTTAAACTTACAGTACTGTATTAGCTAAATTTTTTGTAAACTGAAGAGATGCTTGAAAAACTACCTTTGGTACGCCATAATCCAAAATAAATAAAAACAAAGATGAATGTAAGGTCTTAATATTTTTTTTTAGTATGTGTTCGAGTTCAGGTCCGTAAAATTTATCAGCTGTAAGTAAAAGTAGTGTTATTTTATTGTTGTGAATTTATATAACAAGAAAAAAAAATAATATTAGTTTTTTTACACTTCACACAAAAATTTTGCTAAAGTTATTTTTCCTATTGCTTTGAAATTCCTTTGACAACCACGGTTGCTATGTCTATAAAAGAAAATGAAATTTGAATACTTGCTTCTGAAATGATAGCATTTGTGATAAATTTCAGTTACCAAAATGAATGAAACGCTTCTACGATTCTTAAAAAAAGTAGAAGAGGAATGATTAATGTGTTAAACTATTTGAAATTTATTTCTGGAATATCTTTACTAGTTGAAAAATATTACAGCATGGAAGATTTATGAAATAAATTTAAACACATATTGATATTACATAATTATTTTACGCAAAAAATTGTTTTTGTTCGGCTTTCCATAGTTTATACGAGTTGATAGTGCAAATATGTACACGTAAATAAAAAAGCAGCTTTTGTTATTGTAGCCGATGCTTATTAGGTTGTTGGAAACACTTTGGACTCTGGAGTTATGTATTACAACATAACAGAGTAGAAAATTGAAATTAACAATAAATTGATGTGTACACCATTGGCATTGGAAACAGTAAGAGCTACACGGTCGGTTAAATGGAAAAAGATGTATATATTTTTGAGAATATCTGAATGCTGATGTTGTTTAAAAAATAAATTATGGTTTACTAGATATTTGTGAAAATCTGAACGCAACCATTCTCTTTAGTCTAAAATTTTTGAAACCGCCTAAAGATAGGCAACAAGTTACACGACCAGTCTAAGTAAGTTTTAACTTTTTCGGTTGTATATGCAATGTACCTAATTTACTATACTCACGACCTTGTAACGAGCGGTTTCCAAGATACCAATGGTACGCATCTCCTATTGGACACTCTGTATAGACAACAAACATTAATTTGCATTTTACGTTTATTTAATAACTCGTTTTTCTGTGTGTATGTGTCTGCCAGTTACAGAGTAAATATAAAATATAATATAAACATTTTAGAATGTAATTAATACAAAAGGTTAAGTGGATTATTTAGTAACATTGCCAGAAACCACAATTCAACTTTTCTTTTTATCACTTTCAAGTTCAAACATTTGAGATGAAGGTGCTGCAACATGCTTATGATATGTAAATATATACTCAGTGACATGGAAATCGCAACACCAGGAAGGGGTAGGAATTTTTTGACCAAACTTGGCAGAAACGTTTACGTACTAAAAGGTAGCAATTGATTAAAATTTCATTCATATGGAGAAAGTGATAATGGCTTACCTGACAGTTCTTTCAGTTTTCTCTAACAATTTTATCAGGTGTATGTTTTGCGAGATTTTGTTCGGTTCTTTATTGTTTTTGGTTTTGATCTTTTGTTTTGCGGGTGTGATCATGCCTAGAGTGCGCCAACGTGGAAATTACCGCCAATTAAGCGAATTCGATAGAGTTCGTATTGTTGGTTTGCGGGAAGGTGGGTTTTCGTTCACAGAAATTGCAAATCACCTTAACCGGAAGCAATCCACCATCATGAGCTGCTATCAGGCATGGACTAGGGAGGGCCAGGGACGTCGCAGAAGAGGAAAGAAGAACAAATGAGGTGCAGGACCGCCATCTTCGACTTATGTCAACAAGAGGCCGATTCTCCAGTACCAGATCAATTGCCGATCAATGGTTAGCTAAATAAGGTCGTCCTGTAACACTTCGAACGGTTTACCGCAGAATCACAGCTTTCGACTTGAAATCCTATCTTGTGTTACCACTAACGGCTCAACACCGACGGCAACGTTTGGAGTGATATAGGTTACGACTGCAGTGGAACCTAAAGTGGCATAGGGTGGTGTTCAGTGATGAATCCCGATTCTGTTTGGTAATGCATGACGGCCGTATAAGTGTCAGACGAACACGTGGGGAAAGTCGCAATGTTGAATTTTCTGTTGCGAGGCATGTGCACCAAACTGTGGGCATTTTGGTATGGGGTGCTGTAACTTATGGGAGTACGTCCCGTTTGTTATTCATCCGAGGCGATATGAACACCCAGCGATATCTGGATGAGGTGGTGGAACCCCATATTCTTCCATTTCTTAAGCAGTTGGAAGACCCACTTTTCCAGCAGGATAATGTCCGTCCCCATACTGCAAGACGTTCTATGGACCGATTTGCGGAAGATAATGTCAGTCTCTTGCTATGACCACCCCGATCTCCCGATCTTTCGTCCATCGAGCATGTTTGGGACATTATGGGGAGAAGACTAAGGATCTTGCTGCATCCCTCCGCAGACGCTGCAAGCTCTACAGCACGAATTACAGGTTGCTTGGGACACTATACGTCAAGAGGAAATCGACCATCTGCTGGAATCGATGCCACGAAGAGTCGGGGAGTGTGTAACCAATAGGGGGACCAACCCATTATTAATAAAAATTATGTTTATATTTTGTTCTTTTTCTTTAAAATTTTAATCAATTGCTACCGTTTAGTAGTTAAACGTTTCTGCCAAGTTTGGTCAAAAAATTCCTATCCCTTCTTGGTGTTGCGATTTCCAAGTCACTGAGTACATATACACACAATAAAATACCTAGTTTTTCGTAATGTATAACTCGTATCGCTTGAAGATTATTGTATATTATAATATATTATATATAATAGACTATATTTTAATAAAAATATCCTAAAATATTAAGGGAATCCTAAACCTAATTTAAAATTAAATGTTACCTCTCTTACATTGGCAAACCATTAGCTTATATTTTCCATCCTGTCCCTCCTGGGGCCTTAGGGCCATCTACCCAAATGCTGTAAAGTGAACTGCAACCAGTGTAATAGACAATACTTATAAATTAAAATATATGACATAATAAATTTGTTGCAGTCTTGACATTGCTCGTAGGTTGATTTTACCGTATCTTAGCACTACCTTTGGCAATTTTGTGTTATCAGTTTTTATAATTTTTCAATAATTTTTCATTTTTGCCGTCTTGTATGTGTTGTCCGCTGGTTAAAAACGACATGTTGGATCGTTTGCAGGTCGCCTTATAACGTAGGTACGGTTTTAGTTTATTTTGTCACTTTAATAGCCCTGTAGTGGGAAGAACCATATGTTTAAGAGTACGCTTTACATTTCCAAAGCAACTGCATGTTTCTATTTTTACCTCGCCGTTTAAAAATTCTACTCTCGATAATCACTAGAGAAACCTATTCTATATATAGCATATTTAAGTAGTTTTGTAATTACCATAAGTTACCACAAATACGTTATAAAAAGGTTAGTGTTACTTAAAGAGTAACTGCGGTTTTACAAATGCAAAGCTGAATTAAATTATTTACTGCTGTGTTATACGCTATTCCACAATATAATATGCATTAATAGTATAATGTCTTAATCGTATGTTAATCGTGTTACGTCATTAAATACAGGTTAAGTCATCAATTGAGACATTTTTAAATAAACACTTAAATCTAAATTTTATGAAAAATATAAATTTATAAACTTTGAACATTTATCTATTACACCACGTTATTTACTCAACCAATAGAAGTGTGTAATATTAGATTTGCTTTGCTTGCTCAAAGTCTTATGTCATTGTGCTAAATCACCTTTTGCACAAACAGGTAATGATCACTTCTCTTTAAAAAAAATTGAAATATCTGTATGCCCGGAGAATTTTTAGGACTGCCGCCACCTACAAAAACACTTTAAAATCAATTCAAGGCTTATTTTAAACATAATTGCACTGCTAATTAACAAGGTACGCCCGAAGCAGAGGATATATTACATTTATTACAAATATTACCTTGCACCAGGCTCTTTTTAACGTGTTTTTTATACTGTCGCCATAATTTCGTACATACCGGCTTATTTTCAAGGCAATACATGCGCGTGTGTTGGTCAATTATTTAATGGCACTTCGATAATAATTAATATTTAGGTATCTGGGTTAATGCCAACGCTTATATGATGGTTTAAAATTCTTGTCATTAACGACAGTAATTGCTGCATGATGCATTTCCAAGTAATTGCCCTGTTGAGTAGTACATAGACTGCATATTATTTAAAATATGGCTCTTTTAAGGAAGTTCAAAAGGGCGAAAACGTATTTTTAATATTATTGATTAGAATACAGGGCGCTAATTGCGTGCCATACAAGGTGGTTCAAGGTGACCAAATTTATCTCTCTACTGAAAATGACCCTATAAATCACGAAGTAACGTGATCATGAAACTTTTTTAAATTGACTTCAAAGTCTCGTTAAAGACTTGTTTTACAGAGAAGGTTGTGCCTAATTAAAATTTTTGAATTGGCTAGTGCTGACTTCAACAATTAGAATTATTTAAACAGAATTACAGAGCTCGTTGAAGAATTAATTTCAATAAAATAAAGTTTGCTTATAATTATGTATTAATTTATTTTTAATTAATTGGTGCAATTACATAAGAAATTTAAATTAAGGACACGCATAGGTGCTGCGGTTAATTCATCGTCTAGACATTTTAATAATCTTTAATTCATTTTAAAAAGCAGTTAATTACGGTTTTATGACAGCACAAAGAATAATGTTAGATGTTAATTATTTAACAGAAAAAATGCTAAATGGGTTTGTCTACAATTTGTCATAAATTTTATATCACTAGAATTTCCTTTTTGAATTAATTGGAATTCAATCGTGTAGATGTTAGATATAGAAATAAATCTTCCCGTTTTAGAAAATTATAAATAGTAATGTAATTTTTCAAAAATGTGTCAGCTGGAACGTACCTGAAAATTAATAAACGTTATCTCTCAGCCTTGCTGCATACAGTTTTCTAAAATAATAGACAACTTATCTACGATTTCAATAAGGTGACAAAATGATCAGAAAATTGGTACCAAAGAATGATAAAAAATTGCCTAAGTAGTGAAAAATAGACTAAAGTCAACCTACACTAATGACATACATATTAAATTTAATGTAGTGGAAGTTTTCACGAAATTATTTAATTTTCTTAGAACAACAATGACAGGCGTCCTTACCAGTTTAGCATATCGTCATGACAACTTAGCAGAGCTACTGTTTCTCCAGTACAGTGGCTTTCAAACTTTTTTAAAGCACGATCTCCTCTTAACTTACATTTTTTGCGACCCCGCTCTTGTAGTACTCAACTTCATTCAGAATCAGCGGCTAAACAGCCTACGGACGCCATTTATTACCAAATAGCGCAATTTATTTAATCGTTCTCCGTTTTTCGGAAATTTCCACCACATTCGGGAGTGTGCTAGATGGCACGTAAATAATCTGGAAAATCCATCCAACGTTAAGTACGAGCTATACTCGTTTTGTTAAAAACGGATACATTTTTAAAACGGTCTTTAGAACTTTCCGCGTCTGGCAGTGACAAGAACACAAAGAAAAATATATTGTACAGCGATGAATACCTCAAATATGGTTTTACCGTCATTACCCAGAAACTCCAGTGCATACTTTGTCGAGAAGTGTTGTCACAGGAACGTGTGAAGCCATCAAAGCTATTTCGACATTGAAATACAAACATACAGACAAGAAAGAAAAACATGTGGAATTCTTTGAAGGAAAGCGAAATTTCCTCCGGAAGGAGCAAGCCTCTTTCGCATCAACAACCACTACTAATGAAAAGCACATCAGTAAGCCACACGCAATTGAAGATCTGATGTTACTAGCAGCTGTTGAAATGGTGCAAATAATGGTTTGTGAAAAGAAGGCTGACAAGCAATACACCTCTCGTATAATACTATCTAAAGAAGAATAAGTGACATGGCAGAAAATATTCGAATGCAAGTTGTTGATTTTTCGGAAAATTTGTGAATACATGGGTTCTTCATACGCAAATCTCTTTTATTACACGGAAGTAAGATGGCTTTCGAGGGTAACATCTTAAAAAGAGTTTTCTAGTTCAAAGCGGAACTTTTGACATATGCGCAAGATGATAAACCGGAATATGAGAACATATTTTCCAATTCCATTTGGCTTCAGTTTGCAAGGGTGCGATATGAACATGACAGCCACGGACAAAATTAACGGATTTATACAGAAACTTGATTTCTGGTCGACTTCAATTGGAAAAAAGAAGTCTGATTCATTCCAGTGCGTTCAACAACTCACGGAAGACTTAGTTAAGGATGATAATACGATAAATTCTGAGCAGGTTTTTGCAGACATGCAAGTTAGTTTGCACAATTTAAAACAACAGCTAATTAAATACTTCCCCAAAGAAATTCAAAACAGTTATAACAATTACAGATGAATACTTTTCTTAGACAAGTCTATCGAACAAGCTGAAATTTCGATAGACATGAAAGAAAAACTTATTGAAATATCATGTGACAGAATGTTGAAACTAGACTTTTTTCCCAGAGCATAGATCAATTTTGGACTAAGAGAATGCAAGAATACCCTGAGCGTGCGGACTAAGTTATAAAGTGTTTGGTGCCATTTGCTACATCATATTGGTGCGAATTAAGTTACTCGTCTATGACTGCAATCAAAACAAATGTAAGGAATCGAATTGAAAATGATATTATGGTGTGTGTATCGAATACAGAAGCCAGATTTGAAGAGCTATACATACACGTATATCGCATTAAGGTTTTTAATTTGCAACTTGTTTTTGTGCGTACTGATATTTAAGTTTAGGTTCTTGCATTTATTGAAAATTTTAATATGTTAAGTTTGATTTATTTTTGTTTACCTGTGAAAGGCAGAAATAAATGTCCTGGAAGGGCATTTTGAATTATTTTGGAAATCATCCCGCGACCTCCCTAACCCTACATCGCGACCGCCATGGGGTCGCGATCAACACTCTGGGAACTACTGCTCTAATAGAAAGGCATGAGCTTTCTTTATATTGCGTGAGACAAAGAAAGGAGCATTGCTTACGAAAAAGGCTACACTAAGTTTTCAATTCTCAGGCCGCTTTAGGATCGCCTTAAGTAAAGAACACACATACGCGATCGCGATCGCGATCACGATAGCAATGGCGATAGTGATCGCGTTGGAAAGCAAACACATATATGCGATAGCGACCGACCGTAGAATCGACGCATTTTTAAAAATGTGTGACTTGGAAGAAGAAGCACTGCTTCTTGCATTATTGGATGAAGATGATAATAATAGACAACGGTAAGCAAAAATTGGTTAAATATTATGTAGACTATTAATAACTAGTATTTAATGTATATTTTAGAAGGAAAAGGCGGAATGTTTGGGTGCACGAAATTAACAAAAAACGTAAAGAAGAAGGCGAATTTCATAAGTTATACCCTGAACTCCGGAAAGATGCAAATCGATTCTACACATATTTTAGAATGGACTGTGAAAGTTTTGATGAAATATTGAATCTTATCAGGAACGACATTACAAAAGAGCAAACTACATTTAGAGAACCGATTGGGGCAACAGAACGACTAGCAGTCACATTGAGGTAATATAATAATTATTTCGTAGTACTTTACTTTTTTATTCAGTTCAAAAGTATAATGTGATATAAAAAAAATATTTATGGATTTAACATGTTGGTATGGTAAAAATCTTCATACCACGTTGCAGCAGAAGAATTGTCATCAGCGTCACGTATATTGGACGAGTTTAACGATGAGTTGTCATATGGCATAATATTCGATGTATAAGATGAAGCAGTGGAATTGTTTGAAAAACTTGTACCCGGTCGACTTTCCGTCTGAGTTGCCGCTTCTTCAGCCAGTTCTTCTTCCATTATGATTTTGGCGATTTTATATTTCACTATAGTCTGGCGTCAATTAGACAGTTTTTTAACGCTTGCAGCATATCCTTAAAAAGTTAAATCTATGCTGTCGCAGTTATTTTTAACATCCGAGTGCCTTTTATTCAAAAAGTGAATAACTTTGTCAACATTAGACGAATTGTTCGATGCCGAATTTTCTACCGCTTTTCTTTTCTGGCGTGAATTACGAATATATGAGATTTGTGTCGATCTTTCTTGTACAGTAGTCCCAGTACTGGCTTCGTTAACGTTTTCTGAACTCTTTGTAGCTTCTTTTTGTATATTGCTTGCTTCAATTCCTTCATCTACTACTTCAGGACTTTCTGCTATGTCATCAGTAGTAGCAATGTTGGACTCTGTTTGCGCAAATTGCAAAAAAGGTCTAAAAGCTTCCATGTGCTGTGCCCATGGCCAGGATTTATAGCGACAAATGGATTTAGCTCCTTGCCCAGTTCGGGTTTTCTCGGAACGTAAGTGCTTTGAGAAACAATCTCTTAAGTTTTTCCAGCGTTTTTTTAAGTCCTCGCCTGCAAATAAAACATTTCCCAATCAACATGTGCCTATTTACACAATCAAACTAAATTTAAAATAAACATATTGCTATTGTAATCAAAGAAAACCAAATTCTAAAACCTACTACTTTTTTCTAGGATTTTAGCTACTGGCGATTCGTATAAAACAATTGGTCACAGCTTTCGATTAGGATTTTCAACCGTTGCCATAATTGTGGAAGAAGTTTGCAAAGCTATATGGGATAGATTGCAGCCAATTTATATGCCAGAGCCCACAAAAGAGTTATGGGATAAATCAATTTTGGGCTATGAAAACTTGTAGCAGTTTCCCAATTGTTTAGGAAGTATAGATGGAAAGCACGTGACCATCAAGTGTCTAAAAAAAAGCGGATCTAATTACTTTTGTTACTTAAAAAAGTTTTCAATTGTACTTATGGCAGTTGTTGACCCCGAATACAAATTTACTTGTATAGATGTAGGTGCATATGGTAAAAACAGTGATGGAGGTATTTTTGAGGCGTCAGCTATGGGAAGACGATTTGAAAATGGCACATTTAATATTCCTCCAAATAGGCCTTTACCCGGCGAAAATGATGAAGTTCCGTGTGTTTTGATAGGCGATGAAGCTTTTACCTTAAGTACTTACTTAATGAGACCATTTCCCTATAGACAATCACGGCATGACCGTAATAAAGAAAATTTTAATTACCATTTATGTAAAGCTCGTCGCGTTGTGGAAAACGCATTTGGAATGTTAGCACACAAGTGGAGATTATTTTTTAGACCATTAGAAGTAAAAGTGGAAACAGCTAAAAAACTTGTAAAAGCAGCCTGCGTATTGCACAACTTTTTACGGGAAAAAAATATTGACGAACAATTTCTTCATGTGCAACAAAATAACGATAGGCCAGTACAAATACAAGCATTCCAAAACATTCCAGTTGAAGGAAGGAGAGCAGTCAACCTAGCTTTTACCATTCGTGAAAAATTTGTCACTTATTTCAGTAATTTATAAACCCAACCACTACCTACTCATAATAAATTTATTATTTGAAAAAATTAATATTTTACTTACCGGTATGTTTTCCAATTTCCTTCGCAATTTCATCCCATACTTTATTTTTTATGCGTACATTCTTGTAGTCAGCATGTGACATATCATACAACACATTATGTTTTTTCACGTGGTCTATTAATTTTTCAGTGAAATCTTCCATTTTTAGTATTTGCGATCTGCGATAAACGTAACCTGTTGCGTTTGATCGCTTATCGTCGACTATCCCACGATCGAACGCTGCAGACTTTCACTCTATCGCTAACAGGTCGTAACATGCATGTGCGAACTCATTTAAACTTCCTAAGTGCGTTTGATCGCCATCGCTATCGTGATCGTGATCGCGATCGCGATCGCGTATGTGTGTTCTTTACTTAATGCCTGCAGCGACACTATGGCTAAACACCTGTGTGCATACAGATACCTTCATTTTTTTAATTTTTAGTTTATTTACGTGACATTCTGAAAGTTTGGGCATTGCCCGTAAATCGCCACTACTTCCATCTATGGCAAAAGCTGTCAAAATGTGGGACCATTTTGCCGTCTTCTTTATTCCATCATCGTGACAGACTAAATCCTTCGTTAGCATGTTGTTTCGGATTCCTTTCAGAAGATGAGGGGGGTCAAATAGTGGGACAATTATGTGACCGTCTATGTCAAACACCCTATCGTAGGAATCTGTGCCATTTCTTACATTGTTTTCATTACTTCTATGCAATAATGCATTAATTGCACTGCAATTTGTCGTTCCTTGATCGCAAACTGTTGCAACTACAGTCAACCCAATAGAGGATAGTTTTCGAATAATATTTTTTAAGATCCGTACTAAATCTACAGCAGAAGTAGTACTTTTTACCAATTCCCCCAATCATGAAAACTTGAGCATGATTTGCTATTTTCTGATTCCTGACATCACCAGCATCTGCAAACCCTACCATAACATCTTCATGTGGGTGCCACGCGATTTGCGGTTGTAGTGATACTTCATCGAACATTAAAACACATGCTTAAAGCCTTTTATACATGTTTTGAGGTTATCAAAAATTGGTTCATTGAGTCCTGCTTGTAACTGAATTCGATTTAACAACTTCACTAGGGTTCTTCGGGACGGCAACACAAACATACGGGATAGCAATCTGTAGCCTTTGCCACTTTGTTTGAACAGTGCCAGTGCCGTCACCTTATCCTCTAATGTAAACCGTCTACCATGCGGAGATTTGGTCCCACTTTTTATTTGACTTAAAAAAAAGCTGACGCTAAAGGTGTCATCGATGCGGAAACTTTTTGAAACATGTCAGTTTCCGATAACTTCTGGGCTTTACCCAATCGCGACTTAAATGTCAGAGTTCTGCGTGAGCAAACGCGCGCCTTATGTTGAACTTTGCCTGATGGTACAAAAATTTCGCTCTCGGTGTCAAATCGCCCTGTTTTGTCACCGCAATACTTTTGAGAAAAGGTTGGCGTCGTTCTGGAAAAATATTAATATAAAGATATTTATTTATTGGTACATTGCTATTTAACTACTCTTTAAATGGCATTCATAATATACATGAATCCTAATTTAATGTAAAAAATTGTGGGGCAAAATTGCAATGCAAAAAACGAAAATATGGTATATTTACTTTTTTTGGGTGTATTCGTCAGGGATTCATTCGTATGATCTGCTCAAAAGGAAATACAGTAGTCATGGTCCAATATAGATTGGCTGCATAAACTTGCGTTTTCTGAAACAATCATTTTATGTAAATATAACTTAACTTCATGTTTTTCACTAAGTGTCGTATCTCAATTTTTATAGTTTTACAAGAAGTGCGTTTCAATTTTTGATAATCATAAACTATGAGGCGACTATTGCTATAATCAATTCGAATTGAATTGCAATCATTAAGAAATCAAAACTGCAAGACATCTATTGGGTTTAAGAAAACGTTCAACTATTGTCGTTATGAACTAATGCACTTTTTTTCGAGATACACCTCTGTGTGAAAACTGTTGCATGTACATTTTATATAATATTATATTTTGGCAACCTCATACCTTTAATTGGCGTTACAGGCATTGTATGAGAATTACATCCTTCATCTTCTGTTCCGGGTGGTGGAGTATTTACAATAGCAATGTCTTCGTGTGTTTCGATTGGTATTGGAGTAGGTATTGAAGCAACATCTACATGGACATATTCAATATTAATTTCATATACTATTTCAAATAATTCAGTTGTATGCACCGCCTTTTGTGATCACTGATCATTAACAGAATTAAATTTATAAGGCTGATTCAAAACGGCAAAACCCATTGTAGTGTAAGTTTTTATTAGAATCAGGCTTCCGATATTCGAATTAATTTTAGGTATTCCTTTCATAATTTGCACACAAAAAATGGATTCCACCTATATGTATTTTGTTTATATTATATGTAATACATACCTGGTAAATTCCGCGTAGGTACAACAACAAACTTTTCCAAACGATTATTGCGAGTAAAATCTGCTTTAAGAAAATGGTTGCCACACACCCGGTAGGACCAATGTATGTTACCAGGCTGTAATGATCGAAGTACAGGATTGCCACATACTGTAACCCACTTTTGAAATCGTTCAAAATCCTTCTCGGGATTGGGAAAACAACGTGACGACACCTTGTCTGTGCATCCCAACACCGAACACGTTCTTTTAGACATAATTAAGAGGTAGCACACTAGATTCTAGAACATTTTAAATATAGAATGATATTTTTCAATTAAAAGTAATTACTCACACAACAAATATAAATTAGCGACCACTAATAAATGATCAGTCTATAAAAACACACACTAAATATGTTAAGTGGCACTGTTTTGATTGAAAACACACACGCTTAAAAGCTAGGTTAAAAGCAGCGTGCATAGATAACTACATAGATAACTAACTGGCAGCGTGGGCGCGCTTGCTATTTTAGTTTGAAATAGAACAACTACGCATGTACGCAAATTTGTCTGCGCCTCCAGAGCCATCTACGAAAACGACTGGAAATAAATGGTCGCCATCTATGATCTCAGTTTTCCTATGCGAGTGCCTACCCCATGCCCTCTGTCAGCGGCCATATTGCAGTCGAGAGTGGCGCCACCATCGGTAGTGTAAATTCCCAATAGCGCTTTACTTTAAGATAGCATGAGATAGCGGTGTTCTACCCTAGCGCTATCCTTGTCAGCCAGTAATGCCAACATAAAAGTACTAAAGTCACAATATATAGGAATTTTTATACTTTTAAATTGGTAACCATAAAACAAAACATAACCTTGTTTCTAGTTTATACGTCACATTAGAGTGACGTCAGATTTAGGGAGGGGCAGGTACCTGTATCTAAACAAAGAATCATTACCATTGTGTGCCTATTGGAAGCAATAAGGGTCGGGCATCACGTGACGCCGCCGCCATATTGTCACGTGATTGGAGGATAAACAACAATCAACATATTGACGCATAGCAGCTGATTAGTTACACAAGATTGTAGGATTGTAGTTTGACGTAGCTTTTTCTATGTGATTGTGTTTGTAATCAGAGTTTAATTCGTCTGTTTGTATTATTTTTTGGTGTATAGTTATTAAAGTGGTGGACTAGTAGTATTATAGACAATTTATTAAAGACAATTATTAGAACAAAAGTTATTTACTTCAAGGTAAGTGATGGACACCAATGAAAAACATTCATCACAGTAAACCATGTTTGTTTTTCTACTTTTTAGCTGCAATAGTAAGCGCAATGGCATCTTATGTAGATCAATTGAGTGAAGGCGCAAGGGATAGATATCGTGAGAAGTTGCGATTAATTGAAGATGTTGATCCCCACTCAGTGTTTTTTGTCGACATGTCCGCAGAGCCTTTCAATTTTCCAAAGACTTCGTATTTTGACATCGTTAATTATCTGGTGTTTGAACGAAGTGCATACACACAGGAGGAATTCAAAAACTTCAAAAGCATAGAGGCTTATAATCAGTACGTGTGCGGCTGGGTTGAAAAAGTCAAAACTAGGAAATTCTCAAATTGTATCTTAGTGAAAGCAACTGTAAGTTTACTGCAGAAAAATTATTTATACTGTATGACACATCTTCGCTTATTTATTTAGGTGC
>JABXWE010032635.1:0-12247 GCA_014611495.1 Limonius californicus | reverse complement strand
TTGACCTTCAGTTAATTTAACCATTTTTTATAAAATGACAAAGTTACTACTCAATAAACACTAGAACTACACTACTTTTGACAAACAAAAGATAAAAAATGCATTCTTACAAGAAATAACTCCAAACAACTGTCAAAACCGCCTTTTTTTAAATTATTATTGGTCTACTCTAATCACTTTACCATACATTTTGGAAACATTGGGACTGATTATTTCGAAAACTTTCCTCTTCAAGGTCATATGTTTTTGACAGTGTCGTACGCAGAAAAATGTGCTGTATCCAAATTCGTGAACAAAAGTATGAGGTGCCATTTAAAAATATTGTGGATGACGTCATAGTGCGAAAACAAAAGACGATCGAAAAATGACAATTATCAGGAAAGATGCACTCATAAAAACTAAGGTTGACGTGTCCGAGGATTTTCTGTGAAAACCCTTCTAAAATGTTTTATCGAATTTATCCACTACTTTACGAAAGCACTGTATATATATAGTTGGTCATTATCCCTGTGGGATTTGTCATCGCTCCTTTCTGGAGTTCTCACAATCCTACTTTCGGGGTGGATTAGTCCCCGTATCTTCTTCTACTGTATTTTACAACTGCCTATGTGCTGTTGCTGTTTCAACAATGCCTCGCCATTGTTTTCTATCTGTGGTCTTTTCTCTCCATCTCGTGATTTCCATTCTTTTTATATCCTCTTCAACTTCGTCCATCCACCTCATCCTTGGTCTGCCTTTCCGTCTTCCTAGTATTGGTCGCCACATTGTTATTCTTTTTATCATTCTGTCATCATTTGATCTCCATATGTGTCCTATCCATCTTAACCTCTGTGCTTTAATTGCTCTCACAATGTCCTTTCCATTTATTTCTTCCAATATTTCGTGGTTCATCTTCGAGCGGTATTCGTTATTACTAATTTTCTTTGGTCCTAATATTATTCTGAGTATTCTTCTCTCCCATATTCTTAGCTGTTCTTCCTCTCTATGTCACATATTAATATAATGTAAAGCGCCAAATGGTTGTACACAGGTTAGTGCAAATGGCATTTATTTCAAATGTTGAAGGAAATTTGTTGTCAACTAAATTTACGTGGCTGTATAGAGTTAAATCATGTCTTAGCTTGGTTGTTACTATTTATTCTGCCTTCAGATTTAAGTATTTACGAATAACAGAAAATTAAATTTTAATCCGCTGTGTTGCCTGTTATTATTTATATTGACAGTTTTCCTGTGACAACCCAAACTTTTACACCGCTCTCGTTCAAATTTATGAGTGAGTGAATGGTTACAAATTAATATTATTTTTATTACCTACTTCAGATGTATGAAAACACAATTTGTTTGGACTATCATTCCTTGGTTCAAATTGTATTAATCGTACCTTGTATATGATCAGTATTGTTAATAAGGAAAGATTTAGATAACTTTTTTCCAGGTGTATTTCATTTTTCATTTTGAAATTTTTTTCTATTACCTAAAAACAAACTTCTTTATGAAAATATTCAGTTATGCGTAATGTATCTAATATTATTAAAAAAGAGCACCGGGATATTATCTCGAAATAACTGCGTCTAGTATTTTTTTATCTAAAATATTTATTCATGTTTATATTTGAAACTTATTTAACAGTAGTATTTCGTAATAAGTAAGTATAACAAATTTTGTAGGTAACAACAATATAATCTTTTTAATATCGAAAATGTATTTGCTATAGGAATTTCAATCACAGAATGACTTCAGTTTCAGCGGTAGAATATATGATAATATTCTGAGAACTAATAGTTTATTCATTAACAATGTAGAATTAGCATGTTTGCTGCATTTTGCAAGGAATCTTCTCTCCCTCTCTTTCACTTTACCGCTCCCCCCTCATCTATTGGCTTTAATCCATGGACTAATGTGTAGCCAGTATGTAACGTCTTTTTAGTAATAAACATGAAAATTACAACAAAGGTACGTTTAAAGAAGAAATTTAACAATATTATAATGAAAATCGTTATTATCTCCTTTCACTTAAACTTATTAAATTCTAATAACGCATGGCACCCCGTCTGGTAGTAATAACTGCTCTGCACCTTGCTGGCATACTCACAATGTAGTTATCAATATGTTCTTGTGGAATTTGATGCCACAGTACCGGCAATACGGCAACTGTTGTACGGCACTAGGCCTAGGATTATGATGATCTAGCTGTCCCACGCATGCTCGATGGGGTTGAGGTCTGGAGATAGCGGGGGAAGATCAAGATAGTTTATTTTCTCATCTCGAAGCATCTGTAAAACAAACCGCGCACGGTGCGGATTTGTGTTACCGTTAAGAAAATCAAAATATTCCCGCCCAACAGCTTTGTGACGGTTCAGAACATGGTCCATAATTATATTTTGGGCATAACGTTGGCCCGGGAGTGCACCATTAAAGATATGGAGGTCACCACCACCAAAGGCAACGACTGATTGGATTGGGTATACTGAGGTAAGGTACGATGTCCGGCACTTCGATATACTCTTTGACGTCGTCTATCATTCCTGAGATAATATCTGGAGTCGTCCGAAAACTGTATATCATTCCACGGTGTCGCTTCTTGAAGCCTACGTCTGGACCATTCCACCCGGTCTCTTCGTTGTGCCACAGTTCTTACAGGACATCTCAGGGGGCGGTATGACGCAAGTCCTACCTCAAACAATCGATTTCTTACAGTTTGATCAGAGAGTCAATTTCCTGTGGCATTCTGGAGCACTTGCTGAAGATGACGAGCAGTTGAAAAGGAGTGTATTCTTCTATCCTCATGAGGTGTTGTGAAGCGAAAAGATCTACTTTCAGACTTCCTGACAGTCGTACCAGTTTCTCTAAGGCGCGAAAGAGCACGTAAAATTACGCTCTGCGTGGTTCCTAACATATCAGCAATGTCGACCTCCCAATCTGATCTTTGGTGCATAGAAACGGCTAAATTTTGTTGTTCTATTGTTAAATGGTTTCTCTGCATTGTTGTTTATTATAAAGGACACAAATGTAACTCATGAATAAAAAAACAATGAACAGAAAAGATATTAAGAAGACAGGAAAGTTTATTCAATCAACACACAAACTCGACTTGACACTAATACTGTTAAACGATTGCAACTGGATTCGATTGTTTTCTGTTTTCTAACATCAAACATTGCCACTTGCTGTAATTATCAATAGTAGATGACCATTATCCGCCAAATGTAAACATATATGCTATATATTACAATATCCCTATTCATTTTTCAGTAGTTTGAGGACAATAACGTATTTTCTGTTTCTATGACTTACAGGGTGATTCTAAATAGGCGCGGAAAACGTGTAACAAGGATATAGCTGAATATATTTAACCCTTAAATAACCTTGTAGTCCTTTTTTAATTCGGCTCCTGTTGGTGGTTGAAATCTCACTCAAAACTGAGAACATCGTCTTAGAACATTGGAAATTAGGTGAATGTATTTGAATTGTTGTTTCTATTCAAAACTTTGTTAGTTGTTGACCTCTATTACATTTCCAAAAAAATTCTAAAAACATATTTTTTGGAAATCAGAATACTAGTTCAGAAGCGGAACAAATACTTAGGTTTACAATCTTGTTTTCAAGTTAATATAAACATTTTTAAATCAACTTTTCACTTCTGGGTCGGATTTCATCTACTTTTCACACTAGATTGTTTTTTCTCACATCGATTGGCAATTAAGCTTGGGCTGTTAGCTTTCCAAAACAATAACAAAGAAGTTATTTACATTTTAGTGAATTGATGTAAAAAACTTTGAAGTTTCGTAGCCCCGCAGCGGAACGAATAGAGAAAAAGAATTACTTGTTAATTTGTGGGTCAAATTGGCCTCAGTTACACATGGTTAAAGTTTTTCGCACATGCTTAGAATCATCCCATATAACTTCTATAATTTAAAACAATGAGCAATGCGCGTTCGTATTGTACAGTGAGGAACTAAGTTTTATTTACTTTTTGTGCGGATAAACGAAACAAGAAGCGAACGAATTCCAAACAAACATTATAAATGAATCGTAGCTTTAAGTATTAACAAAAATAAATTTTTCCACTTGCGTTTCACGCAATTTCATTACAGGGATTGCTGTGTACATACCATGTACAAATGTGCAAACTTTTGGATAGCGTTACGAGCGTGTTTCATATTTTCCGCTTTGCAATAATGCTTAATACGATATTGGGAACGGGGCAACTAATTTCGAAGTTTTGTACAGACATTTTCTTCTTAAGTTGTTTTGAGAAAGCAGCATAACCGTTAACCAAACAAAGTTCAGGAACTCTTACCGAATGGAACAAAGTTGAGGCAAGTTGCGCCTTCATAAAACAAATGTTTAGCTGAACAACTAAATATTTAGGGGCAGCGTTTGTCTCGCATCGTGGTTTAGATTTTGCAACAATTCGGAACTCTTAAGCTGATTTAGATTATGTGAAAGCAAAGTGCTGTAATCCGCGCGAACAAACGTTCAAGACTCTTGAGCACTTCAAACCACACTTAGCTCAAGGAAATGTAGTGACCCCTGAGCTGCAGGAGAGTATCAGATTATAACTAAGCTAAATAGTGCTAGTTAACACTACACTATAGCAACTACATAGCAGCCTGCTGCAAGCTCTGAGTAAACTTTCAGAGTTATTTTGCGTCTGTGATGCAAACTCTCAACCTCATAGTTAATAGTTTAAATATACAATCTACGTTTATTGAAATGAACATGAGAAAAGTTTCGGTTCCGGGCGCGGTTAATTAATAGACAATTTATAATTAGTTCTAGAGTATTCGAATAATAATGCCACTTAAGAAAAATATTGATTAATTATTAAAGGTTCCGAAAGGAAAGTAAGTTGGGCAGAAAAAGCTAAGCTAATGTTCTTGTTTTTGTTATAAATAGATCATCATCTATTACGGGAGAAAGATTTATTTGTCGTTTCAGTCGGCGATTCTGCCTCATGCAATTACTGCTGGTGAAAGGTTTTACTCTGCCTATTATAAGTCTAAATGGCGGAGAAATATTCACATTGTTCGTTAGAAAATTTAGCTCAAAACGACTGGAAAAGTCGAGTTCATCAAGCAAGCAATTATAAAAAGCAATTGGCATACAAAGTCCTTTGAGGGCTTTGAAACTGTCATGTCAAGCGCAATGCTATCGGTCTTTTATTTTGTAGATGTTCGATAAAGGAGAGCAACTCATTTATATTCCAGTTTCAATCACTTGGATAAAATAAAAGAAACTTCCAGTGTCCTTTGATTTATAATATAAAGGAATAACGTAAATGAATTGAAGTCTGTTTTGAAAAAGTGGCATACCGCACTCAAACGGTTTGTTCTAGATATACTTAATTAAATGAATCCTCCATTGTTTGCTGCTCAAAAATAAAGTTGACCATGACTTTCTTCCATTGAAGGAAATATTGATTTCAATAGCATATTATTGCATTCCTATATTTTTACAAAAACAAATACTATTTCTAGAAAATTAAATTAGTTTCCAATAAAGGTAAAAAGTTGATTTTCAATGTCTTGCACATTGTAATTCGTATTTAAACGAGTTTATCCTGTACTAAGTTTGTAACTTTATATGCAGGGTGTTTCAGAAAACGTCGCATAATTTACTCGCGTATAGTACTCGTCAAACCAAAAAACATCTTAATCGACATTGGTCAGCAAACCAACTGTTTCAGAGATTGAGACAATTTTGTACTGTAATCAAAAATCTGCAATGGTAGGCTTACTGAATAAATTGTATCCCGTACCATATCCAGCGGGTACGGGCCCTTACTGATTCTGTTTTTGTTTCATGCATGGTCTTTTATAGATTCAAACTGAGACAAACTGCACAATATTCAAAACTTTACTGCCAATATTTTATTTACCGATGAAACTACTTTTACGAGTAAGGTTATCATTAATCTGCATAATGATCATGTTTGGACAGACGAAAATACTCACGCTGGTGTCGAGTGAAGGCATCAACATCGATTTTCGTTAAGTGTTTGGCAGGGTATTTTTGAAGGCCGTTAGATAGGGCTAATATTTGAATTAAATTGTTGTACTGGTCAACTGTATCTTCATCAATCAATGTCCGAGAATACCTGTAACTTATAAAAGCCCCGAATATTAACTCACTAGAGACTTGTATTTGGCAAAATGTTATATTTATTAACATGTTATTGTCTTTACTGTTCTATTTTCACAATAATGCAATTTGTTGAATAAAGAACAAAATCGCCTTTATCTCTGAAACAGTTGGTTTGCGGGCATACGCTGATTAAGACTTTTTCGTTCAGTTTGATGAGTTCTATACTATCCGACCTTCTTTTATACACCTTGTAAAGTGTAGCTAAGCTAACTATTACTATATGCGGATATCGCAACTGCATCTGAATCCGTTTGAATGTCATCTATTATCATCATCATCTTATTAATACTTTTATTTTCACAGAAAAAGTTGCTTTAAAAAACAAGACCCTACATATATATTTTTTTAAATTTAATTTTATATATTTTTTTTTCAATTTATACTGGGGAAACAGTTTTTAGTATAACTTTCAAATGTATCTTCTTCTTCTTGGTGTCATTTGTCGCTTATCAGACGTAGCGCTCTTATCTCCCAAGTCTGGATTGTACGTTCTAAAGGACCACAGACATAGAAGACCTACATATTAACGTCGGCTTCCAACCACGGGTAGTGTAAACACTTCTCCTCCGGAGAAGTTTTACTAGGCAGAATACTTCGCTGGATTGCCATTCCCTTGCGAGGAGAAGGGCCATTTAAGATTCGATGTTCCGGTACTGGGAGTTAAACCCCAGAGCTTCAGCATAGAACTCTAACGCGCTGACTTCTGACCTCTTCAAATATATAAGACATGTAATTTAAATAAGGTACCATAACCAAGTATGGGCACTCCCCCAAATATGGGCACTAGTCAAAATAATACAGTTAGTAACCAATTGCAGCAAAAGATGGCAGCATGTGCTTTAGCAGGGGTCTTATACAACTGCAAATATACGAAAAATTCCGCCATTACTCGCTAGATGGCACTCAGTAATATTTTTAATTGGAAGCCGTTACATGTGGAAGGTGAGGTTGTAATGTTTGGTAAGTAGGTTTTAATTAATTTTGTAAGGAATATGTACCGAAATTAATTGTTACTATACACGAAATTGAAGCTGAGGAACTCTACTTTGAAGTGGTACTATAGACATTTAAATTTATTTCTGTATTATGAATGTGTGTTTCGAAACTTGTAAGAAATGGCATCTCCCAAATATGGGCACTAGAGTGATTGGTAAATATGGGCAGTGCCCACATTTAGAACACGTGTGGCACCAGAACATGCCGAAAATGTCATCATTGTGTCTTGCGGAAATGCTCTGGGTCAGGTAATTCCACCTGTTGTTCTATTTCAAGGCCAGAGAAATAATCCTGCATTTTCAGAGAATTTACCTCCTGGGGCCAAAGCATCCATGGCAGCAAAAGGCAGCATGACTTGTGATACTTTTGTTAAGTGGATTGAACATTTTGCACAATATAAACCTCCTAGAAAAGTGCTTTTGATTTTCGTTGGAGCAAAATCCCATTTCGATGCAAGTAATGTTGAGGCTGCAGACACTCATGAAATCGCATTATTATGTCTTCCGAGTAACTGCACGCATGAATTGCAGCCGATGGACAAATCGGTGTTCCGTTCTTTTGAATCCCACTGGAATGATGAATTGCAACGGTATTAGGGTCTTAATTCTGGTAGAGAAATAACAAAATCTAGTTTTATTTTCAAAAGTTTGGTCAAGAGTTACAACCCCTTCTAACGTGTCAGCAGGATTTCGGTCAACGGGTATATACCCTTTTGACCCAACAGTCATACCAGAAACGGCATTTGCACCTTCAACACTATCAGAGAGACCCCTAGAGAACCAACATAATGCAAATCCCCCTGCAACTTTAATTGCCCCAATACCCTCTAATGCTGATTTTCAACAAACGCTGGCTTTACAACGGACAAGAGAACAAGAGGTTGATGGTCCAGGTACGTCTACTCCAAAGGCTTCAACTAGCCGGCCTCATCAACAACGGCTCGGACATGTCTCATATGACGACAGTTCAGATGATGAGAATGAATGGCAACCCTCAGAGTCTTCTTCCTCTGAAACCAGTGAACCATCCGACGACGAGTTGGAGGCTAGCAAGTCTAAATCGTTTACTGACATATTGAAAACACCACAGTTACTTGCCAAGTCCAAAGCACCACCAAAAAAGGCATTAAACTATCGAGCTATCAAAGTTGTAAAATCGTTGTTTACGGAAAAGGATAAAAGGCAAAGTCCTCAATTACCAAGAAAAAAGCGCCTCGATCCAAACAACAAAAAGCCAATTTAGATAAAGCAACGTTCAGTGGCATTTCAATTCCTCGGAAAGAACCTTGGTACTGTATACCCTTTGCAAAGAAGATGAGCAGAAAGACATGAGACAGTGTACCGTTTGCCGTTTGACTAAACAAATTTTAATTGTGCAACTTAGACTTTTTTTAATATCGCAAGTTTTCAAGTTTTTCTTAATTATTAAGAATTACATTATTGTTTTCGGTATTAAATCGTTTCTCTTTAGTTGTTTTAGGGTGCCCCTATTTAGAACACGAAGCTCCTAATATGGGCACCTGATTAATTTTTTATGTGTGACTTTTTGGAAATATAGTTTTTGCAAATTTTGTCTATGATTCTGTATCGTTATGACCTGAAGAACAAACAAATTTTTTTTGTTGGTTTAATCTTGAATAATGAAGCTATTAATCAATAAAATACTTAGGGGTGCCCATATTTAGGTTACTTACCTTACATAAGAATATAATGTTGGTTTATAAGGAATTAAAACAATAATATTTACAACAAGATACAGCTAAACTGCCGTCTAGCCGATTTCGAAAAGCTATGCCTCTCTATCTGCGGCTTGATCTCCTTCGGTATTTCTGTCTGTAATAGTTTGTCTTACTCATTTCAAAACCTCCATGGTCTTCCATGTTTGCTCTTTCTTGAGGACTGGCTGCTATTGACAAAGTTTTTCACCTTACCTGCTTTCTAGTACCCTAAGTAAGAGTCTGAATCACATTAGGTTCCTTTACTCTATTCTCTGTAGTATTGTTCAGTCAGCCTGCATTTGATTTCTTATATCTTCGTGTCTCATGCGATCCATTTTAGATACTTTGGCAGTCGACACACGTAATCTATCTCTACCACTTCAAGCTTCAGTTTCATTTTGGCAGTCAGCCTCTACACCTCGCATCCATAACAAAGTACTGGTTTCCCAATTCTTGTCCTATTTGCTGATAACATCTGCCTGTATCAGCACAAGGAATTTCTAACTCACACTATTTTTAAGCCTTGTTGGATTCTGTCTGATTTGTTCTGTATCAAGTCACTGACTGGTAATTTTCGCCTTTAAGTAGTTTTCTTTGACTACCTATTTTACTTGTATGTCCTCAGTAATAAGTATTTTAAGAATTGCGTATCGTACCAAATACTCGGTTTTGCTTAAACTAATTAGCAGGCCTAACTGCTAATATTCTTTGAGTATCTTCTGATCATGAAACCGTGTCAAAAGAGTAGTAGGCCACCATCATTTGATCGTCTGCAAAAAAACTTCGTTTATATATTGGCATTCCCATTTCTCCCCGAATTTTCTTCCATTTTACGAATGTAATTTCTATAAATATATTACCTAGAAAATTAGACAACTTACAGTCTTGCCCTAAGCCTTATGATGGTTTTGATTGGATCTGACAGATGTTTGCTAATTTTTACGTTTAACGTTCCTTTATTATTTAATTAGGCTGGATATCCGTATACAATATTTGACAAATTGCCCACCGCATATTTCTAGAGGCAGAATTGTAAGCTTTTTAAAGGTCTACAAAAGTCAAATGCATTTACTCTGCTGGTAGCTGGGAAAATCTAGTAAGAAAATTATCAGTACATGCTCTCCTAAGAGTGAAACTTCTATGATCTGCTTCAATTATGTCTCGTGTAACTGCCCTTGACTTATTTTGCAAAGATTTTTCCACATAATCTGCCCAGGATGCTCGTATCAGTAAATCTCGTATAACTTCGGTGATCTTCCTTGTCGCCTTTTCGAACATGAATACCACGTGAAATATTTTGCATTACTTAGGTGTTTTATAAAACAGAGAACACTTTTCCATGAATCCCGTAATTCTTTGCCATAACGCTGGTTGTCGCAAGGTTTCTCTCGACCTTTTTTAGGCTTCTATCAGTGATTATTTGTACTCCAGCTTTGTGGGTGAAATACTGTTCACAGCGAAGCTAATATTTTCGGGAAATGTATCAGTTTTCTTTCAATGTATGGCTTCGTATTATTGTAGATAATCTCAGTAGGTCCTATTTCTTACCTAACACCTAAATGGTGATTCTTTTGGATATTTTCTTGGCTAGCTGTGTTATAGGAAGATATTAAATTGCAGCTAAGAAATACCATGTGCTTTGAGCCCTATGGTGCTCCAGCACGTTTCAGGATTACCGCAAGGGAGTATTAGAATACAAATTATTCCCATCGTTGGATAGGTCGTACTTGACAAGCCATGGATGCATGTCTAATTACTAATATACATAACTCCAACTGTAGAATGTAAATGATTTGCGGAACAGAATTGTAGACTGCTTTAATTCTGTGAAGAATAAACCTGGAATTTCGGAACGTGTACGGGAATCAATAGCGAGAAGAATGACAGCAAACGTACCAGCACAAGCGGGATACTTTATTTAAAACTCAGTATACATATTACATATTGTAATTTTTATTTATTTAACAGCTTATTAATTATTTTCTGGAAGCATTCAATTCGAAAACGAAGCATTTTGGGAAAATTTTTACCCTTAATTTTTGTCTTAAAATTGGCCAAAGAATCACATCCTGAGGTTTTCGACATTACTTAGGATACTATCTGCATAACAAAGTTTTCAAGATAACTGATGTTAAATATTCAGATCCGAAGAAACCACAGAAACAACTTTATATAAAGAAGGTGGCTCAGCGGTAGAGCGTCTATCTTTCATTCTGGAGGTCTTGGGTTCGGGCTGCCTGACCCGACTCAGGTTTTTCGTGGTTTTCATGGGTCATTTAGGTAAATGCTGGGACAGTGTCATCCACGAATTTCCATTATCTGTATTTCTTATTTTTTCCCATCCTTACATTCCCGTTACTGGCTGAAGAGGGGCTGAGGGGTTTCGATCTGGAATCCGACTGACCCCTATAGCAACCCGCCCCAGTGTGGAGAATGCACCTACATTGACTTTCCTACTTTCCTTTCTATGAATTTACCAAATATTCCCAGAAAGTACTTGCTCTTATTCATTTTACAATTACTAACTGAACAGACATCTAACAGTTTTTTTGTGCCTACTAACTTATATTTCAATCTGGAAGTCTGAGACATTCTGTATGATTAGATATTGTTGTTGGATTGCAGATTGTATAATCAAAAATACTTGGGTTTGATTTCCAACACTGATGGAGGTTAGTTGTTAAGTGAAATTAATTGAGACGACTCCAATTAAAAAAAATGTTGCAATGAAAAATATTCCTAAGCAAATTTATGTAATTGAATGCTGGCATTTTTTGTAACTTTATCCACTAAAAGAGTTTTATAAATAAACAATGCAGAATCATTCCTCTTGACACATATCATATTTTAGGTCTTGTTGTTGTTTACCACTACTTCATTTCACAGAATTAGATACAGACGTGTCCTAGAACATGAAACATAATCAAAATTTGGTTGCTAGTGTTTCTTAGTTAGTTTCGGTATTCACAACTTAAAATGGTTTTCGCATATTTATATGGTAGGTTTGTTGTTGTTTTGTCTGATGAGTTTCTTCGGGTATTTGTTTGGCAGGTAATTTATATGATAAATTGTGTTGATGATCCACATAATAGTGCCAATCAAATAAATATTGGCGATCTTAGTAATCAATAACCAACTAGAAATGAACGAAATTCTAAGCATTTTCGCAGACTACAAATAATACTTGTAATAATCTTAAATATGTTTTTCTATTTCGGTTTTATAAAGCCGTTCTAAGCGCACTGTTTTAGCTTAAAAACAGTACGTTAAGGAGGCCTATAATCGTACTGTTTTTAGTTTGTTTTTTTACGATGTTGGTAGTTCGATTTGAATTTGAAAGTTTGAAATGTCAGTTTTAGCCACCTGTCAGTGCTGCCATAAGTGTTT
>JABXWE010032633.1:0-14705 GCA_014611495.1 Limonius californicus | reverse complement strand
GTAAAGCATCTGTTAATATTCCGATATCTTCAAAAACAACAATGTTACAGTAGAATTTATCATTTTCATATGATGACCCTATACATGCAAAATGACAGAGATTTTAATAATATAACCTGTATCTACTTTTGTAGTAGGACGATGATTCTACAACAGTAAGTTCAGATTGGGCGATGAGGCCACGTTGGGCGTTCTGTCCCTGTCCTAACTTTGGGCATTGTGGACATTTTGGGCGTTGTGGACATATTCAGAACTGGGCAATATGGACGCGTTGGGCGTTGTGTCTCTATGAATTTTGAGCGTTGTGGGCAGAATATAGCGTTAGGCGATATTGACTGTGGGCCAAGTGTCCTAGACCCAATGTTTCAGTTGTTACTTGAAGCAGTCGCACAAAATCCAAACTTCTGGCCGAAATACTATTCTCGGGCGAAGGTTATTGTTATCTTACGTAACAATCACCTGTGGGCTTAAGAAAATCTGCATTCCATAATGGAAAGCCGATCTCTCAATGTAAGGGGTGGTATTATTGGAGATAATATTATTGGGCAATATAACTTAGGTGAACGCCTAACTAGTGATTTTTATTAACTTTTCTTGACGAGGAGCTAGCTATGTTATTGCAAGTTGTTATGTGAGTGTATAATTTTTGCACGATGGTGCTCCAGCACATTTTAGTATTACCCTAAGAGAGTATTTCAATACAAATTACACGCACAGCTGGATAAGTCGTTTCGGACAAGCCATGGAAGGACTTCGAAGGGACTTAGCGGGAAAAGCATTGCCCCGCAATCGCCAGATATGAACCGCCTAGGTTGTTTTCTTTTGGGGTATGTCAAATCACTAGCATACAAAACCTCAATTGTTGACGTAAATGATATGCCGAACAGAATTTATTGTCGATTCTTTTAATTACATCAGGAGTTCACCCGGAATTTTCGAACGTGCACTTCAATCAATGGCAAGAAGAATGACAGCAGGCGCACTACCACAAGGAGGACGCTTTGAACAAATTGTTTAATACCAAGTGTACATATTATGTATTGTACTTTCGATTAATTTAACAATTGATTATTAATTTTGTGGAAACATTAACACACTGTATTTAAAGAATTACATATTATAAGGAAAATGTTTATTCTTAATTTTTGTCTTAAAACCGGTCAAAGAATTACCCCCTGAAGTTTTCGCTCTTACTTAAGAAACACTATGTATAATGATATACTGATAACAAAACATAAGAATACATTTTTCACCGTACACTGTACTTCAGAAGCGGCATTTTAATGCCACAACGTTTTGCTTAGATTTATTCTAGACATCTTAATAAAGCGGTTAAGGTAAACGCAACTCTGACTTGAACTTTGACCGTCCGCCATCTCAGATAACCTCCACAAAATGAAAGTCTTTTGAAGTTAAACTTCTGCTTTTAACAAGATGTTGGAAATAAGCCCCTAAGGATTTACTGTAAAATTATAGCCGTTAAATTAGGCTCTTTAAAAGCATTAGTAAGGGAGGTAGCACATTTTTTATCATGCGGTATAAAAAATATTTTCGTTCGTATTGGGACACCCGATATAGCCATTCTTGAGATATCAAGATCAGCTATATGCAATATACTACGGCTTCGCAGGAAGTAACATGAACTTTCGTACTTTAAGTAGAACATCCCGTCTATATTTACATTTTAGGAATCTATATTTACTTTGGAACCAAAATTAATTTTCAGCACAATTAACAAAATTGTTCACAAAGATTGGTTGGGCGAAACCTTCACATAATGTGTCTTTACATAATACAGTTTATAATATTAAAAACAGTTATTTAATAGTTAACAAAGAATTACCCAGTTGCTACAGTTATTTATTACCGTAGAATACAAACCATTTCCTTCTGAATAGATAACTTAGCATCCGCAGGGATTACGATCTTCCTTCCTTTCTTAAAGTCAAATCTAATGAAAGTGAACTTTTAAATTGTTTAACAAACCTTTCAAAATCTTTAATAAATAAAACTGCGAAGGATGACTTAAGAGGGAGTCTAGCTATCACTACATGATAGATTGTGTACCCCTTGTAAATAAAAAATTAATATTAAATCTAAAACAGAAAGTTTGAAAAAGATAGCTGAATACACTAAAAATTGACATAACTCATAGCATAGCGTTTCAGTCGGAGATAGTACATAAAGAACAAGAGTTTAAAAGTTTTTGCAGAGATTCAACAGTATAGATTAGAACTAACTTCTAAATGGCTATTCTAAGAGTAGATTTTATTGGTGCTAAATTGTTTTCCAACTTTGGTTTATATCACATACGTTTATAAAAACATACTTTATTATGTATGCCGTAATCGCAGCTCGTCTTAATTTTTTTCTAAACCGTGAGTTACTGTTAGTGTATTTTTAAATGTACTGGGTGATTACTTTATCTTGTAACAGGTAGGCTGTACACATTATAACTATTTGTATTCCATAGGTATCTTAGTAAACTTTACATTGTTTAATTGAATAAAAATCAAACTAGTTACGTTGGATGTACTGCGAAACTATAATAAAACTTAACTAATAACTAAGATGTTTTGTTTTGCAGTAGGTACATTTACACTATTTATTTCTTATAATTTAAACAAAACAAACAGAAAGAGCCAATCTAGCATAAAAATATGTTGACGTAACAATTAAACCAACAAGAAAATTAAAATAAATAGAAACCGCAAGAAAAACACTAATTAATGACGTAATAAATATTCAAACTGCCGTCCACCTTGTTGTTCACATAAGTCAATCCGCCGCAGAAGAGAATTTTTGATACGAATTGGCATATATGGGGTGATTGCCCTACATGATTCAATAATTATTTCACGTAAATCTTCCTGAATTTCTACGGGCGTTTCTTAAACGTCGTTTTTTACTTTCCCCACAAAAAAATTGAACGGAATCAAGTCCAAACTACGTGAAATCCAAGGATGAATTGCATCTCTTGCAATTAATCTGTTATGAAAAATTTCATCTCGGTAGTTTCTTACAATTCTATGGAAATGGGCAGGTGTTCGTCATTTTGAAATCACATACGCATGTAAATACATTTCCCCATTTAAACTGCCCTCAAAGAAGTGGGGACCAACGATAAAATTATCAACTGTACCACTCCCCACATTTGCAGTAAAAATTCTTGAAAGAATAATCCCCGAATACTATGTGAGTTATCTTGTGAATAGAAATGGCAACTATATCTATTTACACACCTATTACTAAACGTCGCTTCATCAAGATATAGAATATTTCTTAAAAACACTAGGTCAATAGTAATTTCATTTCTTAAAAATTGGCAGAGATTCACACGACGTGGATAATCATCTTCAGTAAGGTATTGTGACGTGGTAAGCATGAAACCGGTTTGCTTCTAAAATGTTAAATGCTGAACTTTGGGTAAAGCCTACAGTTCTAGCAACTGCAGGTTGTCTTATATGGGGATTACCAGTTACTTATTCGATGACAGCCACTTCAGCTTCTACACTTTTGACATGTCATTGTTTCACTGTTGCCTTGAAAAACTACCCATATTACCGCAAATGTCTTTCCAAATACCTAAAGGCATTATGTGATGGAAGGGGTCTATCCAAGTATCGTTGTGCATTTTGCCGTGCTGCTAAGTCCGCCGTCCGTCTGCATTCTTCCAAATTCAACATCATATCCGTTTTCTGGCTATTAGAGTACATTGAAACTGATTATTATTACCGTTACGGGATTTACTTAGAAAGGACATGCTTTTCAACTGGGACGACCACCATAAAACGGCATTCACAAGAATTAAAACTAAATTGAAGGAAAGTCCGGCACTAAGTTTCTTTGATCCAAATAAAGAGATAACAATATCCGTCGACGCTTCCCAAAACGGCTTAGGTAGCTGCTTCCTTCAAAATAATAGACCAGTAAGTTACGCTTCGAAAGCTCTCACGCCCAGTCAAATAACTCAGCCACAAATTACAAAGGAATTAATGGCTATATGGTTTGGCCTATCAAAATTCCATGACTATGTTTTCGCAAGGCAGGTAACAGTGGAAACAGATCATAAACCGTTGATAACGTTAATGAAAAAACCTATGAACGCTGCACCGGCACGTTTACAACGTATCTTATTAGCATTACAAAGATATCAATTTAATTTAATATACAAACCAGGGAAAGAATTAATAATAGCGGACGCTCTGTCTAGAGCTTGTTGCGCTAATACACAAGAAGATGAGATAGATTTAGATTTTAATGATCAAATTTGCGTTGTCAGTAAAGCAAATATTGCCGATGAGTATCTTCAAAAAATTAAGACAGAAACTCAAAATGATCTTGAATTAACTGAATTGATGCAAACCATTTTAAAGGGATGGCCAAAAAATAATAAATTAATTAAAAATATAGTCCGTCCGTATCAAAGATATAAAAGTGAATTAACTGAGGAAAGCGGTATCGTTTATAAAAATAATAGTTGTGTCATTCCTAGAAAATTACGGAAAGAAATATTAGAAAAAATTCATTATAGTCATCTAGGTTACAATAAATGCATTAAATTAGCTGAAGAATCAGTATTTTGGCCAACCATACGAAACGAAATTAAAATGATGATAGATGAATGCGTTGTATGTCAAAAATATGCAGATTCTCAGTCAGCGGAACCGCTAAAACCACATGAAATACCTCCTGTACCGTGGTATAGAATCGGTTGCGACTTATTCGAATGGAAGGGCATAAATTATCTAATAGCGGTGGATTATTACTCCAAGTATGTAGAAGTGGAGCAACTAAATCGAAATACGACGAGTCAAAATGTAATCAACATCTTCAAAAAGATGTTTGCTCGATTTGGAGTCCCACAATATTTAGTAAGTGACGGCGGACCACAATTTACTTCACATGACTTTAAAAAGTTTTCTAAACTTTGGAATTTTAAACATATAGTAACATCACCAACTTATAGTCAATCTAACGGCATGGCAGAACGTCATGTCCAAACAACGAAAAAATTAGTTAAAAAAGTCATAGAAGAGGGGAAAGACATTGATTTGGCGCTTTTACAAATGAGAAATACGCCATTGTTCGGAACCAGTTCTCCATGTGAGATTCTAATGTCTAGAGCAGCTAGAAATCCTTTATTGCCGACATCACCTGATAAATTAAAACCTCATTTAGTTAACAGACGAGAATATCTCCAACATCTCGAAAAAAATCAGGCTCGTCAGACTAATTATTATAATAATAAAAAGGGTGTTAAATCACTTTCTATTTTAAAGCCAAATACCAGGATCTTAGTTCAATTAAAACCACAATCTACTTGGCAGTCTGGTATAATTGTAGAACGGATAGGTGATAGGAGATATAAAATCTCAGTAAACGATAGAGAATATGTTAGAAATAGGAAATATTTAAAACCTTCCCCCCTGAAAGGTGATTCTAGTAAAGAATGCAAACCTAGTACGAAAAAAGTATCGTGGGCACCCACTATTGTTACGGAAAATAAAGGGGAAAGGAAGGAAAATAATAAGTGTATTAATTTAGGTAATTTAGGGTTAAGTAAATTAGTGGTAAGTTCTAGCTTTGTAAATAATAGTAATAGTGAAAATGACAGTAGTGAAACTAACGCAAGTGAAAGTGAACAAATAAACGAAAGTGAAAGTGGAAATAATCGGTGCGACCCTTATTATCATACGCGTAGTGGCAGATGTGTTAAACAGCCAAAAAGATATACGCTCGCCTAGGTTAGGAAGTAAGTTAAGATTTGGTAATTTAGTAATTAATTATAAGTAGTAATATAAGTACCACACTCTAATTTTATAAAAGAGGAAAGATGTGGAGTGAAGGATCACATTCCTGGAAAAGGGATGTTCGAGCTCCAGGTAGGAGACCGAGGGTTGAGACTGTGCGGACGGGATTTGTAATCGCCAGTCGTAGTTTAACACCAGACTCGGGAGGATCCGACTAAATAATAATAAATCAGTTATGTAAGACAAAGACTTTTAATTCCCTACCTAGCCCAAGTAAAACATAACATAACATGGCGCTGCGAACAGGAATCTATACAAATCAACAACTGTGTACAGAAGTTTGTTGAGTTTCGACGAAACAGTAGTTGACAATTGCCTATCTAAAGGACTCTTAATGTTAAAATAATATTTTTTAGTTAAAAAGAAAAGTTAACTAAGCATTTCATGCGCATGTGAGAGGTGTAACGTACCTCCTTGTTACAAGACAAAATGATCACATTGTATTCAGTTATTGTTCTTTATTTACCTAGAATATTGTTATTGATTTAGATATGAAGCAGAAACTCCAATGTAGTGATAGCTAGACCCCGAAAGCAGCATGTGCAACTTTATTTATTACTCTTGGAATATCTTGTATGAAAGCCTTTAAAGCTTGTTAATCAATTCATACATCGATTTTCACCAGCTGCAAAAGATATTAATAATCTTAAAAGATGATCGTCATTCTTACGGACGTTAAGTTATGCATTCAGAAGTAAATACTTTGTGTTCTTCTTCTTTGAGTGCTTGTCTCTTACGAGACGTAGCGATCTTGTATCCTATGCCTGTGTTTCGCGTTTGAAAGTACTACAGACATAGAAGACCCACAGCTTAACGTGGATTCCGAACCACGGGAAGTGTAAACACTTCTACTCCAAAAGATTTACTAAGCAAAATTCTCACTGATTTGCTACTGCCTTGAGGGAGAATGGCCGTTAAAAATTCAATGTTTCGATACTGAGAATTGAACCCGAGACCTTCAGCGTAGGAGTCTAACGCACTGATCTGTATCCCACGACCGCCTAATTTTTTGTATTCTAGAGTACACTAACTGTAGTAACAAGGTACACTTGAATAACTACCAAATAATAATATTATAGACGGTGTGGCTTAAATAAAAATCGTGTGTCTTTGCTCAAGTCAACCCTTATAGGAAATTATGATGATCATAGTGTATTTATTAGTATAGAATGGCATGCCCTACTTAAAATAAATGTAAGTTAACCTGTCATGCATAAACCCCTACTTTTACATACATTTTCATGGATTTTTTAAAATAGCCTAACGCTAGCAAACATATTTATTCAAAAATAACTCTATTTTCCAAATTCCAGATATTTTAAAACATTACTTGATACTAATAATGAAAGGTTTCTTTGAAACCGTTATCAGGAAAATTAGAATCTTAAGCAGTTTTATATAAAATTTAAATTGTATACAATGAATTTAAAAACTTCTCCAGGTTCATTTTCAGTTATATTGTGCCTCTTATGTAATTATTCTCTACAATGTATTCCAAAACTTACAAGATTATTTTCAAACGAAAACAGATAACCTAGATATTTAAATTTATGGCCGTTATTTCAGAATAATTTCAAGAAACACAAGGTAACAAGTGGCATACGTTGCATTACAACAGTTTTGTTGCAAAACCACATTGTTGCAACTAATGTTCGGTGAAATAATTAAAACGTTTAGGCAAAACCAATTGAAAAATATTTAATTTTCGATTAATGTACAAAAATGTACAAATATCCGTTTCATTGAACTATCTTCTAATTTATATGAATAAATTTAGCAAAAACATAACTAATTAATATTTATAAAATAGGCAAGATAATTAAATATGGTAATTCAGTTTCAAGGCAATTTCCAGTTTCCATAAAAAGTCTTTTTTTAATCGTATCCTATAAATTATAGAAAATATGCGTATAAAATATTCTAATTTCCCATCAGAATAAAATAAGTTAATCCCAAAAATATACCTAACCAACCTCTTTATCGCCCCAGAAAAATGTTTAATTTTTATAATTATTAATAATAATTTTAGGACGGCTTTAAATCTATTTTGTGCGTATTTCTGAATCAATAAATACATTTTATAGCCAAACATGTGTTATATAGACGAAGTAAACTTGATATGAACACACTCGACAATAAATAGTTTCCAAAAATGCCCGTGGCCAGCCACTCTCACCTCTCACATCAACTCTTACCATCTCCGTAAACAGATTCTGATCAATTGAAGTCAAAATTTTATGATTTGAAATATTTGAACACATGAATAGTTATATTATTTTAAAAACCGCGGGGAAAGTCTAAACAAACCTATAAGCTGATATTTAGCAACTGTTCGTGAAAATTGCAATTTCGTTGCAATGACCTCTCATAATGGTTTTGCGTATGTTACCTTCTTGTATAATTGAAATCGATGAGAGCAACAACTTGCTGTAAGCTGATCTAGAGAAACGGCCGACTCCCCCACATTAGAAAGTAGAACGTCTAAATATAGTGTCTGTGAAATTTCTCCAGCTAATATCTGTCCTTGATAGCCATTCAACAACCTTGCAGATAATGTGCAGTTAAACTTAACAGTGTAAACAAACTCATCAAAGGTTGAAAAACACCACATTTTTGCATACTAATGTCAGCAGATTATTTGCTACGTTTAGCTTATACGAGCATTTTGGAATATTAAATAAATTAGAAATTAATGGTACGGTATTATTGTATATCGGGTTCTTTCACACGATTACAAATTCTCTCACTAAAATAGTACAGCCTAACTATAAAGCGTGGGTATAACCACTAGAGATGTGTATGATCACAGCGTGTATGTAGCAGAACAGAATTCAGCACAATGAACAAATGTGAAGCAAATTCCACATTCCCAGAATTATTTTTCTCTAGAACGCTCTTGTAAGCGCAACTCTCTGATTTAGAATAATTTGAAAGGTTCAAATTTTTTTGCACCAATCACTTTGCACGTAGAATCACCTAATTTATGTTAATATGCTTATTTGCTTGTTTAATTAATCAGACACCGTTTACTTCTTTCTAATTGTACATAACTTTTAAGCCGCCGTATTCTATACAAATTAAAAAAAAGTAATAAATAAACCTATACTTCAAAAATTACAACAGACCAATGGTAAAATCATTATAAACACTTACTACAAGAGAACAGAAATGAATATCAATTTGAACAAGAACTAATTGACGAAAAACACAAACAACCACAGAAAACTACCGAAGATGTAAAAAAATCTCTCCAACAAACGAAAAGCCTCAAAGGATCTGAACTTGCAGATATCAACGGAAAATTACTAGAATATGAAGGAGAGAAACTAATAAAATATGTACAGATATTGAAATGGGAAGAAGCTAGATTGGAACACCGCATATATCATCCATTTTTAAAAAGGATGACAAGAGCAATCGTAACAACTACCTTGGCCTCAGTGTCTTACCAGCTATAGCTAGAATTTTCTAAAAAATTATTAAAAATGAAATACAAAAAAATATGCAAGAAGTAAGAGAAGAACAAAGTGGTTGTTGTAGAAATACATAAAATCAAAAATCTGAAACACATTTAACCTATATTGCCGAGTTGTACTACAGTCGCGGCCACGTCTCGCTTCCCAAACGCCATTTACTTGTATCGAGTCAATCTCCCTCTTCTAATCCCCTGGCTTCCATAGCTTCGTCTATCTCTACCCTCCAGCTTCGTCGAGGCCTACCCCGTTTCGCCGTTCCGGTGGTACCCATTTCCAGACTTTCTTCGACCACCTGTCGTCATCCATTCATTCTAGATGTCCATACCAGATAAGTCTTTTAGTTTCTATGGTATTGATTATGATACCATCTACTTCCATCCGCTGTCTTATCTCTTCATTTCGCACGTATTGTAGTTTGGATACACCACAGCTCCGCCACCCGGAAGTCCATTTCTAGGGCCATTAGACGGTTTTTGTTTCGTTGATTAATATCCCATATCTCTGATCCACATGTAGAAATACTTTTAGCTATAGTCTTATATATTATTGTCTTCGTTTATTTTGAAATTTTATCGTTCTAGGATACGGTGTTTAGAAGTCGTATGGCTCTCTTTCCTTGGCCTATTTTAACAGCAATATTTGCTTCACTTCCTGTAGTACTTAAAATCAAAACTCCAAGGTAGCAAAAATTTGAGCAACCGTGAACCACGTCACCATTAATATTCAGGTCCATACCATCCTCTCCAATTACTAAGTTCTCGGTCTTCTGCAAGTTAATCCCCAGACCCCATTTTTTATACTCTTCCTGGAGCTTATGTAACATATAGTTAGAGTCGTCTAGGTCTACAGTGATAATGACTTGACGGTCAGCAAACAGTAATGTACTAAGTATTTCGTCACCAATCTGCACTCCCATACCGCCACACTTTCTTCTCAACTGTATTAAGGCTTCGTTCAGATAAATTTTAAACAATGTGGGTGTTATACAGCACCCTTGTCGAAGTCCCTTTGTCACCTCGAAATCAATATAAATATGTGATCCAGATTTTATATAGCTTGTGGACTTTTCGTATATATTTTTATGGCAGCGAGATTACGGATGTTGTAATTTTGCATGCATTCCCACATTTTGCGTTTAGGAACACTGTCATATACCGCTACATAATCGTCCAGACCTAAAACCGCTCTTCATTGATCTCTTCCTCTATTTTTTCTTTCAGAATTTTTTCCGTATATTCTGGACATCGAACTAATCACACTAATACCTCTAGAATTCCCAAAGTCAGTTCTGTTACTCTTCTTGTAAATTGAGGATATATACGCTTGTTTCCATTTTCTGGGCACTTTCTCCCCTTTCAGGTATTTGTTGAATAGTTTTGCGAGAATACTGAACAGTTGTGTTGGAGCAGCTTTTATAAGTTCTAAGGGAATATTCCCCGGTCCAGGTGCTTTGTCATTTTTCATTTTATTTGTGGCTTTTATACATCAGTTACCTGTATTTGCGGAATATCATTGGGGAAGTGTATTTCGTTCATTGTTTCTTCTTGTTCTTCGCCTTCTGTTTCTCTTTCTTCTGTTAGTAGTTTCTTATACTATTCTCTCCACGTGTACTACAATGTACTAAGACAAAAAATTTAGACCGCAATGCAAAAACTAAATATACCAGAAAAATGGAGTAAGTTACTTGAACAACTAAACACCACCATAATAGCAAAAAATAAAATGTGAGAATTGATGGCGCAAAATTTAAAAATTACGAAGGAATTAAAACAGGGATATACTTTATCGCCATGGGCGCCGGCAAAGGGGGGCAAGAGGGGGCAGTTGCCCCCCCTGTAAAATTAAAATACTATATAAAAGCGCATTTAAATATTTAAACATACATACTTGAAATTCTTGAAAATTATACCAAAAAATGCCAGAAATACGAAAATATATTTGATATAGAATTTAAAATACCCAGAATAATACAACGTCAAACTATGAGATCAAATATCCTAGCGGATTCGCCGCAAACATATTTTAGAATATCTATTTTTATTCCGTATTTAGATTCCCTGATTAGCTCATTAACAACAAGATTTTCCGAAAATACAACTACTTACTGCATTTTCGTCAGTAAATTTGCATCCATCTAGTGTTTTAAATCTAAACGCGGAAATTATAAAAAAAATAGTAGAACAGTACAATATCGAAAATTTTGAGGCAGAATGCCTTACGTGGAAAGATGTGGAAAAATAAAAACGCTCCTGATAGATTTTTTTACATTGCTCACTGAAGAATGTCAATTCTTCCCCGCAATAAAAGTTTTCCTTTCCCTACCACCCACGACTTGTTCAATTGAACGTTCCTTCAGTACTCTAAGAAGGGTCAAAACTTGGTTAAGGTCAACGATGGACGAGAATCGCTTAGCCGGTTTATGCTTACTTAGTGTATATAGGAATAGGGGCCTCGGTGGTCTAGCAACGCATTGCCACTCGCTGCCACAGCGAATTGTAGTCGTTCCGCTGTGGTTTCGAATCTCAGCTGGGGCCACTGCATTTCGCTTAGTTAAGTTTAGGGTGCATGCTGCATAAATGTTTAGTGTGTAAGAGACGCCCGCACCCCCTTGAAGTAATGCGAAAGCGATTCAGGGGGGGGGGGCGGTAGTATGAATGAATGAAAAAAGTGTACATGGGAAAAAATCGAAAGCGATAGAACCCAATTTATCGAGACAGTACTCTATAAATTTGCTCAAGACCGACGATGATTAAAATTTGTCTTTTCTTAGGTAAAGAGTTTAATACTTCCACAGTTTTTGTTTGTTACCCAGCACTAGATAAATATTTTTATTTTTGTTTATATGTTTTAAAAATGTAGGTATACTTTTGACAAAGATTGACACTTTTATAATGACGCAATTCATTAAGAGAACAAATTTATTTATTTTTTTGTTTTTTATTTTTAGTTTGGGTACGTCTGAGTAAGATTACATAATATTTTTATGACGTGTTAGTGTTATCTCTGTTATAGCACCAAAGATTTTAACTTTCAAGTTCATTTATACAAATATTTTTAATATAAATGTTAAAATATGTATACACACACTAAATACTAGTGTTTTGTATACGGTGTTTATTACTGTTATTATTTGTTTTTTATTTTAAGTTATTTTGTATTAAAATATAGAAAAAAACTGCACGTAATTTTTTTGCCCCCTCCTGGATTATTTTCTGCCGGCGCCCATGCTTCATATACTTGCTGTTGAAAAGGGATGCATCCTTGCATTAATTACCAGAAGTCGATCCTCACGAGGTGTTGTGATGCAATAAAATCCACTTCCAGACCTTCTTGCAGTCGTACCTGTTTCTCTATGGCGCGAAAGGGCACGCAAAATTACGCTCTACGTAGTTCCTAACATACCTACCAGTAATGTCGATCTGGCGATCTCCTCTTTGGTGCATATCAACGGCTAAATTTCGTTGTTCTGTTGTTAAGTGGATTCTCTGTATTGTTGTTCATTATTAAGAACACAAGTGTAACACATGAACAAAAAACAATGAACAAAGAGGATCTTAAGGCTGGGATTTACCTAAAATAAATTTCTATTTGATCAATCAACGATAATAGTTTGTGTGTATGATTCACCAAGCCTCGAAACTTTGGGTTACAGGAAAGTTAAGCGGATTAGTGTTTCTTGGGATTAAAATACCAAGTAATTATTTGCGTTGGAATTTTGTTTCCCTTTTTAAATATTTCTTGGTCTTTAGACTCTCCTGAAATTCATTTATACATTTAGATAAGTACCTATTTAGATATTTTCTTGTCTAAGTCAATATTTAATGAGTTTTTATAGTCTTAACGAGCCCAAATGAGTACACCGCCAATTCGTATTGAAAATTAGGTACCTTGCATTAATTAATACTCCTAATTTACTGCCTATCATCGTCGTATTTACTAGTGAAAATATATCCAGTACGATGTGAATAGCAGTGAATTAAATTATGAGGAAATAATTGGTTTCATGTAGCTCAGGAAAGTATGCTAAATCCTATTGCGAAAAAAAAAATTGAAAACAAAAGACGTACGAGAACTCAAGGATCAAAAGACCAAAAGTTATTCCATTCTGTAAATGATGGTGCCAATGTTGACGATTTGGAGTCTGTGACGTAATTAGAAAAAGAAGCCAAATTCCTTAAGCAATTGAAAAATGAAGACCCGGTAGAAATACAAAAATTAACTGTAGGTCAAAGAAACAACTCGTTATGGAAAACGATGAGAGTAAAATGATTAACCGCGTCAAATTTTGGTAAAGTTGCAAAACTCAAGAAATTACAGGATTAGAAGTAACAAGTTGTAGCCTTGTTCTTCTTCCTTGAGTGCTTTATCTCTTACGAGACGTAGCGATCTTCTCTCCTATGCCTGTGTTGCGCGTTTAAAGTGCCACAGACATAGAGGACCTACAGCTTAACGTGGGCTCCGAACTACGGGAAGTGTAAACACTTCTACTCCAGAGAAGATATACTAGGCAGAATACCTCGCTGGTTTGCCATTGCCTTGCGAGGGAGAACGGCCGTTAAAAATCCGATGTTCCGATACTGGGAATTGAACCCAGGACCTTCGGCGTAGAAGTCCAACGCGCTAACCTCTAGCCCACGGCCTTGTTATAGACCCAAAAAATGTATTTTTAGCTGCATCTCCTGATGGATTAGTAAACAACATTATTGAAGCCAAATGCCCCATTGTAATTCAATAATGTCATCGTCAAAAGCAACAACCGAAAACAATGTTTTAAAATTTTTAACAATTCATGGCACCAAGTATATACAAAGTCAATTGAACATTACTAATAAAAATAAATGTTAATTTGTTGTATGGACGCCAAAAGACTTATTTTATCAAATTATATAAGGATGAAAATTTGTGGGAGAACCAAATTCCTAAACTTACCGGACTTTAAAAAATGTACTTTTACCGGAATAAATCGATCCCCGTGAAGTTAGAGGCCAGGAAGTGCGTAACATATATATTTGGAAATTTTATTATTTACCGATATTACATGTGTTTTAATCTTTAATTGTTTCAGTTTTGTACGATATCAATTTTACCTGCACCTATTTGTTTAATATTCTTACTCACTATATACGCGGTGGGCCAAAAAATGTCCCGAAAAATTATTTTATGTTTAAACAAATAGTAATAGGGACTCATTTTGATTTTTTAACTATTTATAGTATATTAAAGAACTAGTTTCATAAGGCCTTTTCTTAACGCACGAGTCCAAGTTTGAAAAGCGAGACGCGAAGCGTCGAGTTTTTCAACGGACGAGTGCGACAAGTGGTCTTATGAAACGTGTTCTTTATACTATTTTTTCTATTGAGGAAATTTAAGAGTATTTTAAATAAATTTATGTAGAAAATTTTACGTCAAATCGATT
>JABXWE010032631.1:0-11294 GCA_014611495.1 Limonius californicus | reverse complement strand
AATATTAATCAAAGAAAAAAAGGATTGTTGGCAGGTAAAATATGTATTTAAATAAATTGAGAAACTGTATTTTGACTATTTCACTGAATAATTGCTGTATTGCAATTCTTGCTCCTTAAAGCTGTTTTAATGACTATTTGCAAATAAATCGAATTAAGAAGACTACATTTTTAGTTTCCAATTATTTTATACATGGTGTCCCAATACGTGAGGTTACTACTTCGTGTACGTAATCTTTAGACCAAATATAGTTAAAAATTCTAATAAAGTTATGCCCTAAAGTAAACCGTTTTCCAAATACAGAGTGTTAAATTATTATTTATTAAATAATTACAATTTCAGGAAAGCCAATATTTATTTTTGTTTTAGTTTAAATTCACTATAAAGATTGTTCAAAATGGCCACCGTTGCTCTCAAGACATAGTCTGGCTCTTCTTAAGAGAGATCTGGTTGCCTTACGTAACGTATCGTTGTTATTCCGAATTAGTTCTGCTGCCTCAAAAATGCGTCTCCTAAAGTCGCATACAGTCGCAAAATCAGCTTTTCACGAACAGTTCGCGAGCTGTACGCGAACAGTTCGCAAGCTCAGCATCCACACCACTGTTTTCTAATTGAAACTCGAGTTCGTCATTGAGTTTGAAGGCAGTTCGTGAGAAGTTCGCTTTTTAAAATAAAGATAAATCAGAATTAAATTCCTTCTGTTCACTAAATAAAGGATCGATCATCACCCGATAAACGTCCACACTAGAACTGCTGTTAACACGTGTTCGCTAACAGTTTCTTTGAAGGTACCGCTCAAGTAGCGAACTTTGGCCGAACTCCCCAACTGACACGAACTGCTCTTGATCTCTAGTACACCCCTTCTTCTGCAGAGGTTCGAGAACTGTTCCCGAACTATTCACGAACTTGGCCTGTACGCGGCTTAAGATCTTGAACAGTCTCTGATGGTGTGTGGTATATCATATCTTTCATGTGGCCCCACAAATAATAATCTAAACAAGTTAAGTCCGGAGATCTTGGGGGCCAAGGGTGCTGTTCTCCTCTACCAATTGCACGTCCTTCAAACCATTGATTCAAAAATTGTCTTACAAGTAACACAAAGTGCGCAGGAGCACCATCGTGCTGTTACCACATACTATGTCTGATTGTCAGAAGGACATCATCTAACAATCCTCCCAAATGATCTTCTAGAAAATTGAAATATCTGTCGGCGGTTAAATGGTTCTCAAAAACGAATGGACCAATGTTATCAATAATTCCACACCAGATATTTACTAAACCTTTGTTGATAATTTGACACCGTGATTTAGTGTGGATTTTCCAAATTCCAAGAGTGGCTGTTGTATCTGTTCTTTACTCCATTCCTACAACTAACGAAATGTGTAGGTAAGAGGGCTTGAACAGGCTGGATATGAAATGGATATAAACCATGATGTTTGAATGTTCTCCAAACTCGCATTCGTGGTACATTAACTTGTGCAGATACAAGACGAACAGAGGTGCTGGAATTATTATCAATTTCTCGCAGTATGTTGTCCTCATTGTCTAGTATTTGCTCTATTGGACGCTCAGTCACCGGTTTCAGGAAAGTTCCGTATTCACATAGGTGGTTGTGCACTCGTTGGAAAACTCATCGGTCTATATATATATATTTGGTCTAAAGATTAGATACACCAAGTAATGTGTCGTGAATAAGATTTAATACCACTGTAAGGTGACCTATATTTCTTCTTCTTCTTCTTCCTCCATCATCCTTATACCCTTAAGAGCGTCAAAGACCTATATTTATATATTAAAATTAATCATTTTTCCTATGTAGTTCACTACTGACTAATTTTTCTTTTTTTGTTATTTAGGCCAAGTGGAGTACATATTCTCGGACAAAACTGGAACACTCACACAAAATATAATGACTTTTAACAAATGCTCGATTGCTGGTCGATCATATGGAGATGTAGTGGATAAACAAACAGGAGAAGTGATTGAAATTACCGATGAAGTTGATTCTTTAGATTTTTCTTTTAATCCGAATTACGAACCAGAGTTTAAATTTTACGATAAGTCATTACTGGAAGCTGTGCAAAAGAATGATGTGGAATGCCATAATTTTTTTCGCTTGCTGGCTTTATGTCACACAGTGATGTCTGATGACAGAGATGGAAATCTCGAATATCAAGCACAATCTCCTGATGAAGCTGCTTTAGTTTCTGCGGCTAGAAATTTTGGTTTTGTGTTTAAAGAGCGAACTCCAAATAGCATAACAATAGAAGTTGTAGGGCGAAGAGAAGTCTACGAATTATTATGTATTTTGGATTTTAATAATGTGCGTAAAAGAATGTCAGTTATTTTACGGAGAGAAGGACAATTACGGTTATACAGCAAAGGTGCTGATAATGTTATATACGAAAGATTAAAACCAGGAAATGATGAAATGAAGCATAGGACTCAAGAACATTTAAATGTAAATTTTTTTAAGTATTTTTGCAGCATAATGTTATTGTTTGTATTTGTATGTTTGACAGAAATTCGCAGGGGAAGGTTTAAGAACATTATGTTGTGCATATCGAGATTTAGACGAAGTATTCTTTAATAACTGGAAACAGCGACATCAAGAAGCGGCTTTATCTTTAGATGGACGAGATGAACTTCTAGATGCAATATATGAAGAAATTGAACGAGATATGATACTAGTAGGTGTTACAGCTATAGAAGATAAACTCCAAGACGGCGTGCCACAAACTATTGCTAATTTGATGTTGGCAGACATGAAAGTTTGGGTTTTAACTGGTGACAAACAAGGTAAACATAAACTTTTTAAAATATGATTTGTCATGCAATTGATTTGTTAATTCACAAAAAAATTCAACTTGAAACTTTTTATCTACCTGTTTACTTACAAGAGATGACAAGTAAGCATTATTAAAGCTACTAGGAAAACCAAACATCATTAAATTGTATGATTTTTTAAATATTTTGTTGTTTTTATCTGAATAATTATGTTCCCTTGTATTGAGTGTTCACTGAAAGATCTTAAAATACTCTAAATTTTAAGCCAAAGTCTTTATAGCAGTTAGCTTAAACTCTCCCTAAAGAAAGTGCTATAAACACTTTCAACGAAGACTGGCAACTTTGGATCCAAAATAGAAGAAATCCAACATAGCCGTCCAACAACATTAAAAAGTGATGGGAATAGTATTTACCCATAGCTGTACTCAACCATCCATTGTGCCTTGCTCTTGCTCATCTCATACAAATTAATACATTTGAATCTACAAATATGATACTTTAAATATCTATCAAATTAACAATTGACACTACCTTACCTTAAAATTAAATAATGACAAATATACTTACTAGGAGATCCACAAGTAGTTACACAGCCTGTTACTATTTTAACCCTATTAGTACTATGATTGTGTATCATGATTGTTTCAAATCAACAATCATGACACACTAACCCAGAAGGGCCAACTGCTTTAGGTGCTCTCTGAGGCATCAGAGTAGGTAGTTAAAAAGTATGTAGGCTCGCATTACAAAAACTAGAAAATTAGCAATGCAAAAAACAGTATTAAGTTGTGACCGGCACAGAGAAGGAAAAAAAAGGCATCACCAAGAAGATGAGTTAAAGACTAATAAGAGATAATTAGGAGATAGGGATAGCGAACCATATAGGTAAACCAATCTTCATCTTCTGTTATTGCTACCTGATTGTCCACAAAATATAAAGTGTGAGCAACAAGATGTCCTAAATTTCAGTCTCATTGAAATGCACTGATTCTGCCATTTTAACAGCATCTGGTTTAAATGTATTTTACATCGTAAGGGATGGGAACAAGCTACAGCTTTACCTCCATCCTTTACAAGCAGTAATTTCTTCTCTCAATCTATCAATGCTGCTCCTTATTCTAATATTGATCATTAATTTCCATGTTCTACTCACTGGCACACTATTGTAGGCCTCTTCCAAATCAATGAAGCCCAAATGTATTTCCCCATGTTTTTTTACTTATTTTTCTACTATAGTTTTTATAGGAGTGTACTATCCAGTGTTCAATGACCTGTTCTTCTGACTCTTTACATTCAATTTAATTTTCTTAAATATTTCTTATTGTTTTTCAATATACCCTGCTGTTCAAACACATAGTGGGTATTGATTTGCAATTGAATAGATTGGATCTTACTGTAAACCTTTTTATATGTTGGCGTTATCTTTGATGTTTGCAATTGTATCTGGATAGGTTCTCCATTAACGGATCTATTGAAAAGATTCGTAATCATCTGAAATATCTTCTCCGTACCAACTTTCAACATTTCAGCTAGTATATTCCATGGGCATGGCAATTTTCAGGGCTATAGATTTTTCTTTTTTAACTACTACAGTTATTTGGTATTCTGTCTTGATTCTCTTGCTTCTATACTAACCAGTATTATTATTTAAAAGGGATCAAAGCACTGTATCTATTGCTGTTTCATAATATTTAAGTATTTGTTTCATCTAAACTCTATTTGTTGAGCATTGAGCTTGAACATCAACAAACGCACGTGTTTGACTCACCCGAGCGCGCGCTGTGATTGGTCTACGCTAGATAACGCTAATGCCTCATTACTTAAGGAGTAATTGACGCTCAAAACCTTTACTTTCCACTCGTAATTCCCGGGTTAAGTTTGTATGCTTTTTGAGCAGTGCTAATCGGTTTTCGGAGCGTTTGTATAGTGCCTGGCACTTATGTTCCTAAAATGGAGCAAGTTGTTCCATAAACGTGTAATCGTAGGGGGCGTCCTACTACAAAAGAATTATGACGACGCGAACGTTAATTTAGAAACGCAAGGAATATTACGTAAATACACATCCGGTAAATCAATGCACCTGTCAAGCGTTTGTTTACGTTGTAGCTCAATGCTCAACAAATAGAGTTTAGTCACTAGATTCTAGTGTGTTTGATCCATATTTCTTAAGATTCTCTGTCCCACATGTTCTGCATTTTCTTTATCACTTCTCTCTTCTTACATTCTATTTAACTGTTCCTCATCTGTTTTTCTCTCTTTATCATTACTACTAAGCTACTTTAGATAAGCTTTTTTTTTTTATGTAATTTTATTTTCTATTTGCTACCGTCTATCATCTTACTAACCTGTAGCTTCCTCTGCATATTTTATTTTGGATTTGTGATGTAGATGTATTTGTCTTGAGTCATTCACTCGGTTATGAGTTTCTTATCTAACCTTCTTTGGTATAAATTAGCTATTATTTTCAAAACTTTTTAATAGTATTTTATATCAAGTGTTCTCTAAATTTTTATTTCTGTTTTAGTGTTTATTTGTATGTGTAACATGACAAATACCTATAGTATAACCTAATTGGATACAAATTTGCAGACATTTTGACATTTATTTTTTTTATATTGAATAACCAATCTTGGGTTCAAAATGTTCAAAATGCAATTTAGTATAAAATTTATGATATGTATCTGCATAATCCTTTGTAAGTAATCAAGCAAGGAAAAAAGTTGGAACTGAGTTTAAAATAAATTAACTAGATATTCATAATAGTACAATACTTAAGCATATTAAATAAAATTATTAAATGTTTTTAGAAACTGCTATTAATGTTGGATATTCGTGTCAACTATTGACGGATGAAATGGCAGATGTATTTATAGTGGATGCATCTTCCTATGATGAAGTACAACAGCAACTGTTGAAATTCCGTGATAGTATAAAAATAGTGAACACGTTCCAACCACGTAATGTTGAAGGGAATCCGTTAGGGACGCACAATGGAGTTGTAGACATATCTGACCATTCGATCGGAACCTCCACACCCCCGCAACCTGTGCAGGCACCAGCAGTAAGCGTCGTCACATTCAGGTGGGATGATGCTGATACCTTAGCAATGGGTCAGAAACAGAGAGCAAGGTAGACACAATCGGAAAAATGTTTGTTCTATACCTGTACACATCTCTTAACACTCTTTATTTTACAAAAATGCAAATGAGTGTTTCAGTTCCTTTATAGTTTTGATTTAATTATAAAATTATAGTGAAATGGTGTTTGGAAATTTATTGGTATGAGGGTTAAGATTGTTACAATTTGTGGAGGTTGGAATTTGCACCAATGTTCAGCCTTAAAACTGATATGCCAGTGCCACTAAGTGTTATTGAAATTAAAACTGCAACTCGCAACAGCTGACCAAGCAGCTTCATTTATATTTATGATGCAATATAGATACTACAGATAGTTCACAGTGTGCAACTAACAATAGTTATTCTAAAAGCTCTTGTGTGTACTAAACTCTCTGCTTTTTAATATCTCTTGCATATTTCTAGATGTGTTACTTGTTACTATTTGCTTAAAAGCACTTACTGAACATTTTTTTACTATTGTAGTACTAATTTAATGTACCGTGGTGGTTCCCTCGATGGAGATATAGATGAGTCATCAGCAGAATTTGCCATTGTTGTTAATGGCCACTCATTGGTTCACTGCCTACATCCACAATTGGAGAGATTATTTTTAGATGTTGTACTGCAATGCAAAGCTGTTATATGTTGTCGAGCAACACCGTTGCAAAAAGCACTTGTCGTTGAACTTATAAAGAAAAACAGGCATGCTGTTACTCTTGCAATTGGAGATGGTGCTAATGATGTATCGATGATTAAAGGTAAATAATATATGTTATAATATTCAACAATTATGGAGGTTCAGTACAAATGATGTCAAGACAAATATTGAATATTATGAAAAAATAAATAAATATTTGTATTTATCCTAAAAAACTTCCATGGGGTTAAAGTTGTCCAGCTTATGTTTGAAAATAGTTTTTTTTTTTACATAATATTCTATGCAAGTAAAGTCTATATTGCACCCTTCATCAATAATAAAACATTGTTTTACTGCATTAAACGACTCTACCCAGAATCCAAGGATAATGAATTTAGGACCATCAACTCGAATGTATCAATTAATATAGAAGGAATTAGTAGGTCCAAGAGCCAATATATGTAATATAGCCATATGTGAAGCTAATTATCTTAAATTAATAGTAGAATTTGTTAAATTTTGTTATTCTATGTTTATTTCAGCCAATTGATTTTGCACAGGATACTGATGATTGTTAATATTTGTTTTTAAATGATTATTTTTACTACTGTCTCTCTAAACCAGTGATGCACAACCATGGGCAGTTAATTTATATGCAGAGGAGTTGGACTGTTAAAGAGTTTTAATTTTCTCGTAAATCAAAGAAAATAGTGAAACGTATATGTAACATCTGGCCTTCTAACTGATTTCTTTAAATTATATATCAATTTCTTGATGCAACCTTTGATAAAAAATATTTCTAATATGGGCCTTATTACATAAAAGATTGTGCATGATCTTCATAATCTTAAGTGCATCAAAAATTTAAAAGTAATTTTATCTATTGCTTTTTAGCTGCACATATTGGAGTCGGGATATCAGGTGAAGAAGGCATGCAGGCCGTGCTGGCTTCAGATTACTCGATAGCACAGTTTAGATTTTTAGAAAGGCTTCTGCTTGTTCATGGTCGTTGGTCTTACTATCGAATGTGTAATTTTCTTCGATATTTCTTTAACAAAAACTTTGGTTTTACCCTGTGCCATTTATGGTATGCATTCTTTTGTGGATTTAGTGCACAGGTAAGTTATCTCCTCAGTTCATATGATTTTGCAGTATATTATTATTATTTAAATTTCAGACTGTCTTTGATCCCATGTATATTTCGGTGTACAATCTTTTTTATACTTCTTTACCAGTGTTAGCTGTTGGAATTTTTGACCAAGATGTAAATGATAAGAATTCGATATTATATCCACAGTTGTACAAACCAGGGCATTACAATTTATTTTTTAACAAGAAAGAATTTTTTCGAAGTGCTCTACAAGGCTGTTACATTTCCTTGGTGTTATTTTTTATTCCATTTGGTAAGATCAGCAGCAACATTAATGATTTCCAAATACAATTTATTAATTTTATACAGGAACATATTATGATGCATTAAGTCCGAATGGACAGGTACTATCAGATTACATGCTGCTGTGCAGTGCTGTGGCTACTATACTCGTCATTGTGAATACAGCACAGGTGGGTATCTTTTTTCTTATTGTAGAAGGGTGATTCCATATGAAATCGATCATCTTTGAGCCTTCACATCAATGATAAGTAGTATAATACGTAGATATGCAAAGTACAAATTAAGAGGACTGGAATATTAAAAACTTTGAAGTTTCTCGCCAATATGCAGTTTTTTGTTTTGTGTTTGTTACAGTTTATTACTTTTTTTAACTAATATAATAATTGCTTCCAGATTGCTTTGGACACATCATACTGGACTGTATTTAACCACATAACAACATGGGGTTCCCTGGCTTTCTATTTTGTTATGGATTATTTTTACAATTACGTAATGGGGGGGATTTATGTAGGTTCCCTAACGAAAGCCATAACAGAGGCTACGTTTTGGTTCACAACAGTGCTTACAGTTACTGTATCAGTAGTGCCAGTATTGGCCTGGAGGTTCTACTTTGCTGATGTGTTCCCCACTTTGTCAGATCGTGTGCGTTTAAAGCAACGCATGGCACAAATGCGGTCACGCCAAAGTCAAGATGTTTTACGTACACCTTCTGCACGCAGAGCAAGACGGTCAATTCGCTCTGGATATGCTTTTGCTCATCAAGAAGGATTTGGTCGACTTATTACTTCGGGTAAAATCATGAAGAAGCTACCCAATACTGATTTTACTTTTCAACTCCCCGGTATTGGAAAATTCAACATTAATTCGGGAAGTAACCAAGTTGCTAAAAGTACCGGATCGGTTACACCCTCACAAGATAGTAACAGCAGTGCAAGAGCACCCATACAAGATTTAGACACTATTAATCTCTGATAATGGAATGGTTATGAAAGTACTTCAAGCTTTATATCTGATTAGTTCATTAAGTTAAGATCATTGTTAGATATTTTTGCACAGTTATTTTTAAGTTCTCAAAATGATAAATAGGATTAATTTAATTGTTGATCATTAGAATAATTAATCTGCTACCTTATTAAGTATTGCTATGTGATTTTTCACAATAGGTATTTGTACAGTATCAAATTGTTTTATTGTATTAGACTTGTATTTCAATGTTAAGCTTTTACTAGTCAACAGAGAATGTTTAATGTTGAAAGTTTCTTTATTACCAAGTTTAACTATACAGATATTTTATGCTTTTGTTTTTTATAGTAAAATAAATTTATTTTTTGTGCTTAGAATTTTTATTTGGGATAATAATTAAAAAAAAAACTTCCATTTACAACATTTTGTCACTCATTTAAGAACTCCACTTTGTTTTTGTTTCTCTATTAGCAATTTATTTTTATTGGGTTGTACATTCACAGCTTTTACTAATATTTTAAGAGTGAAGTAGCCAAAGAGGTTCTTGTCAGATGTGTTTTCATTTTTGGAGGGACAACGAAATTAACATCCAAGGGACTTTTCTGTCGAAAATGATGATATTATAGATTTACATTTATTTTGTTAATTGTTTTTTCGGTTCAGTCTTTCTGGTTCTTCTTTGTTTTTCTGTATTAATTTAGACAGATTATATACCCTAGCCATCTTGTCTATTGTACCTTATTACCTATGTTTGGCTCGAGATACACTTTCGGTAATTGTATGTCCCCTCCACTTCTTATTTTTTCATCTCCAAATATTTTCCTCGGGAAGTTCCTTTCCTGTCTTTTTTTTTTAGGTCTTTTTGTATTAGTACCTATGTTTCACTCGCGAACTTTAATATTGGTCTAGTTATAAGTAGTTTTAATTGGAAAGGAAAATTTTAAGTGAACTATTTCAGAAATTTATCCGAAAAGTCCTGACATTAAATGAATGTTTTGATTAAATTTCCATTCCCAATGTAATTCGGTAAGTTTTATAGAGGCTTGACAATTAGAAAGTTTGATATTAGGTACAGAAGCATATGTGCCACTATACATATATACAGTGCTTTCATAAAATAGTGGATAAATTTGATAAAACATTTTAGAAGGGTTTTTACAGAACATCCTCGGATACATCAACCTTATTTTTTATGAGTGCATCTTTCCTGATAATTGCCATTTTTCGACCGTCTTGTTTTCGCACTATGACGTCATCGACAATTTTTTTAAATGGCACCTCATACTTTTGTTCACGAATTTGGATACAGTAAATTTTTCTGAGTACGACATTGTCAAAAACGCATGATGTAGAAGAAAAAAGTTTTCGAAATAATCAGTCCCAAAGTTTCAAAAATGTATGGTAAAGTGATTAGAGTAGACCAATAACAATTTAAAAAAAGACGGTTTTAACAGTTGTTTGGAGTTATTTCTTGAAAAATGCATTTCTTATCTTTTGTTTGTCAAAAGTAGTGTATTTGAAGTGTTTATTGAGTATTAACTTTATCATTTTATAAAAAATTGATAAAATAACTGAAGGTCAAGGTCATATGTTTTTGACAATGTAGTACTCAGAAAAAAGTGCTGTATCCAAATTCACGAACAAAAGTATGGGATGAAATTTAAAAAAATTGTCGATGACGTCATAGTACGAAAACAAAAGACAATCGAAAAATGAAAATTATCAGGAAAGATGCACTCATAAAAAATAAGGCTGACGTGTCTGAGGATTTTCTGTGAAAACCGTTCAAAAATGTTTTAACGAATTTAACCACTACTTTATGAAAGCGTTGTATCTAAACATTTAATAAATTCAAATTACACTACATGAAGAATTTATCTTCAAAGGTTTTTTCAACCCAAAATACTGATGAACCTATCATCAGTTTCTACTGAAGATGGCAAGTTAGTTGCCAAAATATATATTTAGGTGTCCTAAATATTGTACGTGGCAAAGGATTTTCTCAACATTCTATACCACCACTGGCATTAATGAATAAGCAAATTAAACTCATCGACTTGTCATAATAAGGAGTTTTGAATTAGAACACCAGATCAAAATCATCATATTTGCTCTTTCTGTAAGTAACCTCTTGTTTACCATATCTTACTTATAAAAATGGCGTATTAATTCATTGAAATAGGTATTAAGCAAATAAATAAAATGGGAACTATTGAAATTACCTATTAATTTTATATGAACTTATTAATTGTCATGTTTCTCTTAAATGTATAAATTATTAACTATTAAGCATCTAAAGTAGGTTATATTTGGCATTATCGCAAGCGTTCCTTGATTTGTATTATTAACATTATAATATGCCATAAATAATGATCAAGATCCAATTACAAGTACAAGC
>JABXWE010032629.1:0-27177 GCA_014611495.1 Limonius californicus | reverse complement strand
CTGAGTAATTAAAACACTAGATTAATAAGTTAGTAACAACGAAAGCAAAAATGGATGATGCTACCCTAATTTCTGTGATACAACATTATGAAGAATTGTACAATTTAAAACATCCGCAATATTCTGTTTTGCAAAGAAGGCAAAATATATGGGAAGAAATTGCAAAAGTAATGAATTAAAAACAATTCTTCTTCTGAATTCATTTCGTTTCTAGGTGAAAACTGCGGCTGTAATAACGGGACTGCGTAGCTAAATAGTAAGCGTTACAACAAAATAAAATCCGTTCCGTCTCGACTTTTTGCAAATAGTATGCGATGTAGCCAAATAAAATGCGATCCGTCCGTTCCGTCCGTTCCGTGTGATGCGAATAGTATGCGCTTACCTTAACGGAGCAGTGCTTTAAAGGCTCTTATATACGAGTATTATACGCTGTTTTTATTATACCTGCACTACAATCTAAAAATTATAACAAGACAAGGAAATTGAAATCCCGTTTTCGAAGTAATCTGTCATTATGTCATTAATCGTTGATCTAGAAACGGTTAGCAATTGTTGTTGTTTCGTTGCTATGTATATTTACTATAAATTTGTTGATTTGTGAAGTTTGCTTCGACTTTGTGTTCGTGAATTACAAAATTAACGAAAACAAGGATATTTCATCCGAGATTAGAATGTTAGCCGAACAAGCTGAACAGCGATTAATCCCCGCGAAATCTAAACAAGCGTATTGCAAGGAATACGAAAAATTATCCAGCTCGATGGCCATCAAGTGAATGTTGTCTTGTTACCTAGGCAACTTTAAAGCACTAGTGTTTTAATAGTACATTATAGGCCAAGGGGCAGAAATGCTAGATTTTTCCTAAGGTGCGCTTTGTACAAAGCACCGCGGGAAAAATAGCATTCGGTCCCGAGGTGTATATACTATTTTTTACGCCGATGAAAACACGAAAATTAAGGAAGAATAAAAATTTCGTCAAAGCGATCTGTAATAATTAGTAGTTTGTGGAATTCGTATCTTGACCACCATGGTGACAGAAAGAAATTGCTTATAAACAAACTGACATTTGTGAATACAGCTTTGAAAATTGTTAACGGTGATGGAACAAGAAATCGAGGGAGAACCTCGAGAAATTGTTGATACTACTTCTGCAGTGATTCTTAACTTGCTACCAGCGAAATCTAGAAATCTGTATGATGCGGCTTATAATCGCGTTCTTAAATTTGCATTCATACTACTACTACTTTTCTTATTGTTAAACAATAATACAAACTCCCTAGGGAGAAAATATGTCACATTATCCCCCTAGGGAATAATACTTCACTTCTGCCCCTCTTTTGTTTTAGGAGAAATTAACTTCTCCTCCCATCGGCGTAAAAAAAGCCCTTTTTTGCACGTGTTTTAGTTTCAACAACAGAGATTATGATTTAGGTATAATAAAAAAGAAATTTTAGAATATTTTAGAAAATTGTTAAAAGACGCCTGCTTACACCGTAGGAAAGTGGCTCAGCGGTAGAGCGTTTACCTTTAATTCGAGAGGTCTAGAATTGGAAACCCTAGGCCGGCTGTCCTTACTCAGATTTTTTGTGGGTTTCCTGGATCAGATAGGTAAATTCTGGGACAGTACCATACATAAAATCCCATTATCTAATTTTCCTAGGCTTCCTATCCTTAAACTCCCGTTACTGGCTGGAGAAGGGCTGGGGCCGCTAGAGTGCCCCGCCCCTTGTGAGGAATGAACCTATGCTGATTTTACGTTACTTTTTTGGAAATATTCCTAAATAAATAAATATTTGGGGTGTTCGTGAATTGTCCTTCATTACTATTTTTTCGATAGTATACATATATGCAGTGTGATTGAAAATGATTGACGCTGCCTCTTCGTACTGATTGTTTTTGTCCGCCTGCTGACTGATTCCAGTGACGTTCAATAATATATACATACATATCGCGGGAAATTTAAAAATTAGTACCAAGACCGTTAGTTGATAAAAATGTACGTACATCATTTTATTTAAAAATGTAATTACCTTTAGCGACTGTGAAAGACTTTTCTTTAAATTACGAATTATGTAATGCATACATTTGTATATTAAAAAGTTAACTTGTACGTAAAAAATATAATTTAACAACACAATTTAATTACAATTTAATAGAGTACAAAAACAGATATTTCATCAAATTGTAGCTTAACATAATTGCCCCCCCCCCGTCTTTGTCTAAATGCTAAACAAGCATTAACCCTGCACTGCATATTTTAGAAAATGGCTACCAACCGTCTCGGTGTGATACCATTCACGGCATTCACTACGGCTTCATTTAATTACTGAATAATAAGTAGTGAGTAAACGATATACATATACTATGTTCTTAAGATTTACAAAGTAGTCCGGAGATCAAGGTGGCCAACGATCTCTAGTTATTATTTTGTCATCAAAACATTTCCATAAGAATTAACGATGCGCCTGCTGTCCGGTTTTGTGAGCTGTTGCAATATCTTTCTTTCTTCGGATGTGCTTGTGCCATTACAGCGTCGGACTTCTGGCCTCGGTCCAATTCTTCCATCGTCTTCTGTCACCGGCCACGTTCTTCATCTCCCCTATCATTTTCCTTTTTCTCTGCCGAATTTATTATATTCTATCTTCCCACTTCTTGCTAGGTCTACCCACTTTTCTTTTGCCGACTCTTCTTGCTTCTATTGTCTTTTCTATTTTGTTTATTATTGGTTCTTGTTCGACTTTTTCCATTACCCTTTCGTTGGTTCATCTATCCATTTTAGTAATCCCTGCAATTTTCCTCATATATTTAATCTCTATTGCGGTGATTTTGCTCTTGTGTTGTTCTTTCGTTGGCCATGTTTCACTCCCGTATAATAGGGTGGGGAGTACTATCGTGTTGTATACTCTCCTTTTCGAATCTTTTTTTTTATTTCTTTCTTTCAAACACACATACAAATTGGCTAACTTTTAATACCCTTTTTCACAGACTTGCTTCAAATAACGAAACCGGAATAACAGCGTATTGAAGGATACCACAAATGCAAGCGGCCGAGAATAGTACTAAAGTTGCGACTTTTTCCAAAACAGAGGTAAAGTATTTTCTTAAAAACTGCTATTGATTACTTTGAAATTAAGTCAAATCTGAGTTAGAGCAGTATAATGAAGTATGCTTAGGTAGCACTGAAAAATATTTTCATAAGGGCAAGTAGGGTTCTTTAGGGTACGCATCTTAGGACAACAAATACAAAATGACATTTTGCTACCATTGATAAACTAACTTAACGACGACGAATCATAATAAGGCCATTTAGTGCACGATAATATAAGATCATAGGTAAAGCGATCAACTCTAGAATACCCAGCTATATTTTTTAACAGAAAGATCAATTTTACAAAATGGTTAATAGAAAGCATGCAATTTTAGTACTTCGGAACTATTTTAGATTTTGTTTTACAAAACCAGGTTTGATACTGTCACTATCCTAAGTTGAACACCCTTCCCCGAAGTCCTAAACCAAATACCGCTGTCGTGTACGAAAACCCTGGTTCGTGATTATAAAAGTACATAATTGAGGAACGAGAAACGAAACTCAGTGGCGTTAACAGCCATTTATTTGTGATAATTCAGTGATAACTTTGAGTAAGTCGTAAGTGGCAGCTCGCATGGTTAATCGAATAACGAGATTTAGGTTTTAATTTATTTTTATACTATCATTGTAGTAAGGGCACGGATGGCTGAGTGGTAAGAGAGAGTAAGGCAACGGAGGAGGCGTAAACCAGTAAAAATATTGAATTTAGTACTTTTGAAACTTTTTCCCATGAACTTTAAACACGTTTACAGAACCCATATGCTGCTAGTGGGACACTCTATTTATTCATTTAGTAAAATGGCTTAGTTCTCTTCTTAGCACTAGCCTCGAGCCCACTGCTCTGTATCACACAAATAGTTTTCATCTTTTATATCATCGTATCAACAAAGACTATTCTTTGAAAGTTAAAAAAAAAAGTTGCCATTACTTTAACAGCTGACAGTTTTGGTTTCTTTGGCTTTGAAGATGTGGTGTAACACCACAGCATTTGCCTGTTTTGATTCAGGAGTATAGTAATGTGCCCAAGTTTCATTAGTCTTCACATCTGAGCCCAGAAATTCGTCTCGTTCTCTGTGATATTGCCGCAGTGAAGAAGTAGCGCTTTGCAAACGATACAACCCGTATTCTTCGGTTAACAAGCGCGGGGTTCACTTGGCACTCTTCTTACATCTTACGATACTTCAGCTTGTTCTTTATGGTGTCTTCAATACTTCCGACACTAATTTTTGACGAACTGTTACACGCCTGTCCTGCTGAATATTAACCGAAGTTGCAGCTCATCGTACATGAGATTCATGTACTACACGAATTCACCCGTCTCTAAAAGATTTCGATCACTAAAACCCGCGACTTTTAGAAAGACATTAATAACCGTATTGTGCTCGCAGCCTAGTAAGAATTTCAGTTGAATTTATGCTTTCGTATGCGCTGTTTCACTCTACAGTGAACTGAACTGTAACTACCAAAATAATATTATAACGATATAATTATTGCTGTGGGTATATTAACAAGTAGCGCTGGTGTGGTCCAATGGCTAGAGCACTGAGCTCTGGTACGGAAGGTTGGGAATTCAAATCCCTGACTCGTTGCCCGGCGGGTTGCCTACCCAGCCTCTTTAAATAATTGGGTACCTACGTTTGAATAGAGAAGAGTTAATACCACGATTGTCCAGTACGTGATTCCTACAGCATCACCACGTGTCATGAATTTGGCACGCGACAACCAAGTGGAATAAGAAGGATGCGGGAGCTCTGACCTTCCGCCTTACATGCAAACATCTCCATGTGGTGTAGAACCTCATCATTATTATTATGTTAACAAGAATTACGGCCAACTTTTATTTAATTTAATTTTTGGATTTGTGTTTAGATCTGGCTTGAATTTAAACACTCCTCGTATTGTTTAACATTTTCTTATATTAAGATATTCCTGTCACATCTCACCCTCTTTTATTTTGCCCCCCATCAGCCTTCCCATCCAGCCCAGTCATTAGCGAACTACAGAATCTCTATTATCGCTTAAAACACACTCCTTATATTCGGTTTTACTCTTATTCACATTAAACTTCCTGTAATTCTAACGTTGTAATGTTGCACTGTATCTCTATATTCTCTACAGAGGCCGATAAGACCCAGAAATAGATACAGTAGTGACTGTTTAAATATAAGAAAATATTACAACTCCGTTATAGATACGAGGCTTGTTCAACTGAACCCATCTTTGATCAACTTAGCCTTGAAAACAAATGCAATAATTCGAATGATGTTTGTTAATGTTAGTAGTGCTTGTAAGCAACACATTGATAAGTTTATGGCATTTGAATTTGATTCTGACTTTTAAAACTTCGATTTTGCAATGGCGTTTGTTGTTGAAAATCTGTCCAAGTTTGATCAGCGTGCGGTCCTACCATTTTTATGCGCTGAGGGTGTGCAGCCATTGCAGATTCATACGCGAATGCAAGCCGTGTATGGAAATGCATGTATTGGCAATGCAAATCTGTACAATGAACCTTTGAACAAGCTTCATCAAGCTATAAGACGAAAACGTCCAAGAAAACTTACGCGTGGAGTCATTTTGCTGCACGACAATGCACTCATGTAGTTAATGTGGTAAAAGAAAATCTTCGACGAAAGGAATTGAGGGTTTTAGAACATCCGCCCTATAACTCGGATCTACTGATAGCTGCGGAAGACTTCTTCAATCAACAGCCACAAGAATTCTATGAGCAGGGTATACGTCGGTTAGTAAAACAATGGGATAGGTGCCTTAATTGTGAAGGTAATTATTTGTAATTAAATTGTTGAATAAATTGTTTATGAAGCTAAGCTGGGTTTCAATTGAACACGCCTCGTAGTAGTCTCATCTGTTTGCTTGCGTTTTGTTTCTTACTCTGTTTTTGTTGCAGAAATACGATGTACGTTCTGGCACAATCAACCTTGGCTACGACTACGAATATAAAACTGTTACGTTGGTCTCCCTACGTTGTCTCCGGCGATTCAAGGACTTCGATGACGTATGGATTGCCTTCAATGCTACGAGTGTCGGTGCAATGGACGACGTCGTTGTGATCGCACAGAAAAAAGGTGACAACGGCAAAATTCACAAAGTCAAAATTATGATACAGTTGAAACACAAAGAAAAAGGAACTGATATAGTCGAATCGCAATTTTTAGATACTAAGTCTAACGGAACTTACTCGCTGTTGAAGTATTATAAGGATATAACAAACTTGAAAGAACGTTTAGCAAGTAAAGGAGAAACAACACCTAACATTATTCAGCATTTAGAGACAGTTGATGCAAACACCTACTTTGTACTTTTGACAAACAAAAATACGAAACGACAAGTTTTTTTTTGAATGTGGCTGTTGTGACACAATTTCCTTTTTGAATACCGGTGGCTTAAATAGTGAAAACCTATACTCGATCGATTTAGCAAAAGTTTCAACGATATCAAGCTTGCCCAATCCAATTTACAATATTAATTTTAATTTGTTTGCCAAACAAAGTAATGCTAACCATTTGGGTGAAATAATTGAAACCGAAATGGAAAAGGTTTTTCGACATTTTGAGCTAGGAGAAGAAGTAAATATTGAAAACATTTCCGAAAAAATTGTAAAATATGTAACTAGCTGGGCCATGGGCAAACTGGGAGGGCACTACTTTTTAACAAAGAAAGATGTCCTCTATAAGCTGACTGAACTCTTGCTTTCTCGGTTTGAACTAGATTTAAGTAGTGAAGAATTTAATCGTTATGATTGTCCCCAAAAGCTGATATGGAATAAGGTTGTGAAATGCAAATCAGTGACTATTGTCGATTCAGACGGGGAAATTATTAAGTTTCTTAAACTGTACATCGGAAGTGAAATTTGGCAGTATTTCCGAAATAAGAAAAAGTGGCGTTACAAACTTTCAACTAAAGAAAAGACTTTGTTTTATGAGCAATACACCAATCTAAAAACGGCAATACTTAAAGTTATCGGGAATTTCGGAAAGATAACAGGATTAAGTATCTACAAATGTTTGTGGTTTAGTGAACAACTCCCTCTGTTATTAACAGTTAAAACTATAGAAGATTATAAGGTTATCTTGAAAATTCTAAAAATATGTAACTTTAATTTAAAAGTTATCATCGTAAATGGAACTAAATCATCATTAAATACGGAAGAAGTAGCACCCATTTGCTTTACTATGCTTTCTGATTTAAATGAGGAAAGCAGGCTTAAAATTTTAAACTGTTCCGTAAAACTGCAAGGAAGGTCATCTATCGCATTAAACACACTTATCGATGATTCTCTCTTGGAACACTTTAATTGCAATGCAATAATAGATATTTTGCAGGGAAACTATAACATTGGAACTGAATTCGAACCTCTGTCAACATATTTCATAGATAGAAGTCTACTTAAGGTATTTTTAAAAAGAGAGGTCTTGGAGCTGGCAAATGATGACGTTTTCTTGATTGAAATCGATCAAGAACCTGAAGATAGTCCCATTAGACACGAACTGAACATGTTCATTTCGACACATAGAAATAAAAGCAACATTATTATTATTAATGAGACTGTTCGGAAACAAATTGAAGAACTAAAGACTGAAAAAGCGTCAATTCATCGACTAATCTTCCAGGATAATAATTTATTGGAATGGAAAGAGTCGTTTGGAAGCACAAGTAACATTTGGAAATATCAGGTTAGGCATGAAAATGACTTTTGGAAGTACGTGTCTAAAATAGGAGGATCAATCAGTGATACAAGTTGGATATGTAACGAACTAGAAGATATTCTTGAAAATAAAAGTTCAAGTGACTTGTTTAATAATGTAAATCTTGTAAGTGCTGGCCCTGGTATGGGAAAATCTACAATATTAGATTACATGGCATCGAAAGCATCAACTAAGATGTGGGTCCTTAATGTTGACTTGATTGATCACGACGATCATTACGACAACATGGAAGTGTTAACGGCACATGATCACTTGAACTATTTCTATTGCGCGAATCTCAAAAATCGTAGTTGTAATAACAATAAATTAGCCGAAGCAATATTCCAAAAGTTTGTAAATCGAAAAAAAGTTTTAATAATGTTGGATGGGTTTGATGAAGTTGCTATTTCTCGCATAATTCAAGTTATGAAAATAGCAAGTAGTCTCCATCTAGCAGGATTTCCCATATGGATAACAACCCGACCCCACTTAGCAACTGTTTTGGAAGCACAATTTGGTACCATATCAGTTGGTATAAAGCCGTTTAGCATTGAAGACCAGGAAAATTTCTTAAACAGATACTTCATACATGTGAATGACAAAATCAACACAAATAGAAAGGAGCATCAAACACTGATCGAAATGTTTGTTAAAAAATTAGTACGAGCTAGTAGGAACAATTTAAGCGACCATAACGGTGAATTCATGGGTATCCCGTTGCAAACAAAGTTGTTAGCGGATTCTTTCAGAAACGAACTAAATAATTCGCTTGAGAAGGGCGTCATTCAGTTTGAACGTACATTCGATTTGCTTCGGTTATATGAAAAATTTTTTCACGCAAAGGATGTTATTCTTCGTGATACGTTGGGTGTCGGTGCGATTAATACGTAGGAACTATTCCGGAAGCAGCGACAACTGTTTGCGTTGAAGCTTTTATTTCACAACAGCCTTCTATGCAGACTTAGCATAGAAGCAAAATTGAAGAAATTCTATAAAAATAACGAAGTTCACATCCACAACTTGCAGCAAGATGGCCTCACGATAATTCAACGGGACGATACTGACACAGGTCCAAAACTACAGGTAAATTTTGTACATCGCACCTTTGCAGAATACATGGCGGCCTGTTGGTTGAAGAAGAAAGTTAACAGCAAAAGTGATAGTTCTAGATGGACGGCTCAGATTATAGTTCGAAGGGGATTGCAACACTATATAGACAACAAGTTCTTATTTAAAATGTTCTATTCCATGCTTGCAAAAGACTGCCCAATACAAATGCTGATTATTAACAATCGACAAAACGAAGCTCTAAAATTAGCAGTATCAAATTTAGAAGCTATGGCTGTGATTGACGCCGGTGGAAGGTCATTTGTGCACATGGTAGCATTCTACGGGGATTCTCGGTGGAGTAATTATTTTGCAGACCATTCCCAAGTAAATATGGAAGACAACTTTGGTTACAGTCCTCTGGATTATGCCATACTTGGACATTCATTTCAAATTGCACATCAGCTGGTCACAATGTCAATAAAACCCAGCATTGCTTTGAATTTTTACACCTTAGATAACACTGTAATACTACATAATCAATTAATTCAGTTACTGCTACCTTTTAATGTTTGCCAACAGTTACTAGATGAGCCTAATTCCGTGAACGTAGACACAAACATTTCGCAATATTATTATCGATTGTTTGAAAAGGACGATTACCATGGAAAATATAAGACAGTATCCGAATTACTTACAAGAATGAACATCAGATCAGCCACTGAACCTTATTATTATCATGATTTGCACTTTGCAGCTGCATATGGGACTACAGACAATGTTTATGGTTTAATCACATCCAGGAATGTTACAACTAGCAATTACAATTTTAATAATGTTTGTACTCCACTTTGTTGTGCAGTTAAACATAATCGTTTAGAAATAGTAAAAATTTTGCTATGTAATGGAAAAAAGGTCGACGAACCGTGCATGCATGAAAAGTATCACACCGCGCTCCACTGTGCTTGTAAAATGGGCTACATCGACATACTGAAAGAACTTTTATCATTCCAAGCTGATGTGGATGTGCAGGATGAAGATGGAAACACTCCCCTAATTTTAGCGCTTGAATATAAGTACATAAATGTTACAAAATTGGTATTGTCTTACCACGCCAGTCCAGCCATTAAGAATATACGGAATAATTATCCTGCGTACTATGCAGCTAAAAATGGGTGGGATGAAATTATCCCCGATCTTAGTAAAGGTATAGACATAAACTATCGGGAATACGAATATAACAATACACTTCTACACGTTGCTGTTCTGAATGGACACGTCGCAACAGCACAACTACTGCTTCGTAGTGGCGCAGACTGTAATATACCAAACAATACTGGCGAACTACCCTTACATATTGCAACGAAAGAAAATTTGCACAAACTGTTACCTGAAATATTATCTAAAACTGTCAGCCATGATGACAATGTATCTTCTATCAATATAAGAACTAAAAAGCAGCAAACTCCTTTACATATGTCATTAATGTGTGATACGAAGCGTATTTTAGACTCGGGAGTATGCTTAAACATAACAAAATTATTTTTGAATAATAATGCTGATGTCAGCATTCAGGATGTTGATGGAAACACCGCCCTGCATTTCTTGTGTGCTCACTGCTCACTTAATGTAGAAGACAGAAAAGATGTCCTCAACTTGCTTCTAAACGCAGGTGCAGATGTTAACGCAAAAAACAATAATGGAAAATCTTCTGTGCATGTCTTTCTACAACATCTACAGGAGAATATAGGAGATCACATGGTTTTTCTTCACACGCTTTTGAAGAAAGATGCTCAAGTTCACCTTCCAGATAATGATGGCAACACCGTGTTCCATTATTTGTGTATGAATAACAAAATTGTTAGAGAAGACATGAAAAATGCTGCCAAACTTCTGTTACAGAAAGATGCCGATATCAGCTTTAAAAATAATAAAGGCGAAACCCCTTTACATCTGTTTGTTCAAAATAATTCGAAAGATATTCTTGAAATGCTTATTTTTTTACGGATAACGGAGCTGATGTCAACATTCAAGACGCTAAAGGCAACGCTGCGCTTTATTATTTATTGAGTAATGATGGAATTGCCATAGAAGATATACAGAAGGCTGCCAACATACTTTTAATAAAAGGCGCCGATGTTAATTTGAAAAATATAAATATTCAAACTCCTTTACACCTGCTCATGCAAAATAGTTCCAGAGATCTTGCTGTCATTGCCGCTTTTCTTCTAGAAAATGGAGCTGACGTTAACATCCAAGACATAAGAGGAGACGCACCACTGCATTATTTACTTCGCAATAACAAAGTGGTTGCAGAAAACAAGAAAAATGCTGCCACAGTACTTTTATGGAAAGGCGCAGATGTCAATGTAATAAATAAAAATCATCAAACTCCCTTGTCTCTCGTCTTACAAAGTAGTTACAAAGATTTCTCGGATATTGTTGGTTTTCTTCTAGATAATGGATCTGATGGTATCATGCCTGACATATACGGAAATAGTGTACTGCATTATTTATTTAGTAACTCTAAAATTGATGCAGAAAATAGAATCCGTACCGCTAATACACTTATGAACAAAGGTGCCGATATGCACTTGAAAAATAAATCTAGCAAAGCACCTTTACGTCTCTATATGGAAACTAATGTAAACGATCTTTCTGAAATTGCTACTTTTCTGCTAAACAGCCAAGCTGATATTAATACGCAAGATAACGTAGGAAGCACCCCGTTGCACGATTTATGCTCAGTCCACAGATTTTATACATTTAACAGAAAAACTACCATAGAGTTTGTTCTAAATAGTGGCGCTATCGTGAATATAAAGGACACAAAAGGTAGAACTCCATTACATGTTTACATAAGTCAATTAAATTCGGCAATTAATACTAAAGATTTTTCAGCAGTTGTCCCTCTGCTTCTCGGTAAACAAGCCAATGTCAACATGCAAGCCAATAACGGAAACACTGCATTGCATTATTTATGTTACAATAAAGATGCGAAAAGCAACATCCGACGAGAAGCTGTTGAGTTACTTTTAACTAAAAATGCTGATGTCAACTTAAGAAACAATAATGGTGAAACTGTTTTGCACTTTTTGCTACAACATTTACCTCAGCACGATAATGCGAGAAATCATTTTGAAATTTTCGGCTTTCTTTTAAGCAAAGAAGCGCAAATGGACGTACAGGATAATGATGGAAATACTGCACTGCATTATTTATGTAGAGAGTGGACACTTACTAGAGAAAACAGAAGAAGTACTGTCGAGTTACTTTTAGATAAAGTGACCCATATTAATTTAAAAAATAAATTGGGTGCTACTGCTTTACATTGTTACATATTTTTTCTACACAAGGAATCTAATTCAAGAGATCTTTCAGATATTGTACCGCTTTTGCTAAATAAAGGGGCTGATGTAAATATACAGGACAATGATGGTAATACCGTACTGCATTATTTATGCAGCGATAGCAGAATTGAAGAACATATAAGAACACGTGCTGTTAAGCTACTTCTAGATAAAGATCCAACATTTGACGTAAAAAATAACGAAGGTGTAACTGTTGAGGACCATCCTAAATTAAAAGAAATGCTTTCATTGACTCACTGAATAGCCAACATAAGAAGAACACGTTTACAGTACCTTTTAGAGTTGATCTTTTGTTTTGAATAATTTCTAATAATCTGGATACTATTTTTATTTTATTTTTTATGCCGGCTTCAAAACAATTACTAGGAGTAATTAGTGTATCATTTTGAAATACTGTTTTTATATTGTAGTTGTATATTGATATATGTGACTAATTGATTGTTGTACAACACACAAATAACTATTTTAAGTAATTAAATATATATAAAACTGACTGTATTTGATTTTTCGTGCAATATATGAGCTTATTCTTCACGAATATAACAGCAATTGACATTGCCCCAATATCATGATTATAACAAATATAGCCCTAACATTCTGCATTTCTTTAACGAATACTTTGATTATGGCAGCAGACAATAGGACCTCAACAGTAATGTTGAATGACCTGCAAAACTAGAAGTGGATGGCTGAACTTCGGTATTTAACTCGCCAGTTTGATTAATACTTATTTGGGGTTTATTTAAATGCAGTAACACATTATGGCTTTTTGTCGCATATGTAATAAGGTTTGCAAAGCAATTTCCCAACGAATGATTGGCCGCTTTAATACAATTGATGCATAGCCCCAATTCTCTGACTTTACTAATGCGTCGCTCAACAGCTAATGATTTAAATTTGGTGCAGCTGTACAAGTTGTGATTATTTTTACATAGACCATGCATTTTATTACAGGTGATTAAATGATTATTAACTTTAACCTTTTCTTCGACTAGTGTAGTCGATCCTTCTAACGAGGCGCATTTTTTTGTTACAAATTCTAAAAGTTGAGCGCATGTAGGCATCTCATCCTTCCCTACACTGCGATACCATTCTCTTATGGTAATCTGGTCTAGTTTCTTTACGTTAATATAAACGAGTAAATCATCCCAATTATAGAGCGATCGTTTCAATGATCGTAACGCGTGCACGGTTATCGAAACGTCGTCGATTAGTTTACGGAGCCCGACACACGATTCTTTTGAGAGAGCAGGCGTTTCTGTCATTTTATCTAAGTGGGAATAAACGTTTTTCTTAGCATATCTTACCTCTCTAAAATAGTGTGCCATGCTTTGCTATAATTTTCACTGGTAAAATCCATTCCCTGAATGGCTAAAGCCGCGTTACCCGGAAGGGCCGTTAATAGTTGATGGTATTTTTGCATATTGTTCAAATTTGCATTGTTATGCACAAAAGAAGTGAAAGAGTTTTTAAATGCAATCCATTCATTTATGCTCCGGAAAACAGAGGAACACTTACCTTAGAAATTTATAGTCACAAGAAGGAGCCGTATTTGAATTTTCTAATCTTTTTCGATCTATGTTAATTAATTTCTTTGCCGACGTAACAGTTGAGAAATACATAGTTTCAAAACTGGTACGTTCGTCTTCATCTTCCTTTAAATCCGCAACATCTGACTGTATGCCATCAAATTGGGAAAAAAGTGGTTCAACTTTATTTAATCTTTCTAAAACATCATCGCTATCGATAGTTTCTCCTAAATTATTAATGTAAGTTTGAAAACGTGTCATGGCTTTTTTAATTTGACAACGCTTAGAAATGAGTGCCTTTAATTGCGCCATTTTTAATTAAAATGCAATTACAGTTACAAGCAAGAACAAAACAGCTTTATATACCTTTAACAATCGAGGCCAGGGACACGGAATACGAAAAATGAAACAGGAAATCTAGAGACTCACTCTGTAAAATTATCCTACAAAGTCTGCCAGGCTTCTCGAAAGAAACGACCACCGGGATTCGACGCTTCTTGTGCTTCCTCCAAGTTGACCGGGTACGAATTCAAGTTCCAACGAAGCTCCTGGATATCCAGCTCGAAGGACCATAAAATGTTGCATCTACAGACGTAATGCTCGAAAGTGAGCGCGTTGGTATGGGATAACCAAAAACATACAACTTAAACTCGACCAAGACTAATAATATATTTACAAGAAAAGGTATTACAGCTTTCTTAAGCTACTTGCTCGGTCAACTTCCGATAGGCGATTGCCTTCCTTCTAAAATTCTTAAAACTAAAACTTATTGCTATAGTGCCTTTTAGAGTCGCCGTGCGGCATGGAGAAGATACAAATACAAGGTTGTCAAACTTAATTGTGAGGCACCTTTAAGACATAAAATTTAATCCCTTTCACAAAGGTTTGAAGTACAGTAATGCTATTGTAACCCCTAAAAGAAGCGTGTTGTTAAATGTCAGGTTCAGAGGTTCTAAAACATTTTATTTTATTAAACCTGAGAGTACAATTTTTGCTAAGTGCAATTAATTGTTTATTATTTACATATTTATAAGAGTAAAAAAGAAACAAAACAATTACTAGCTTGATATAATATGCAAGCACTATTATATAACTGAGAAAATAAATTACATAAAATTATGAAGATTTTGTGAAATATACGACATGTTTTATAGTTAATTATCACTGTCGCTAAAAATATTTAGATCACTATCACTATCACCAGCGTTGATATTGATAATTATGGGCTCTATTTCGTCCATTATGTTGTCAACTTCTCACATTGACTTTTCTATTTTCTCCACATGGCCTACGTAGTTGCTCCAATTTTCTGGTGTCACTTGAGAATATGCTTCCTTGATTAAATTTTCAACGTTATTTGCTTTAAAAGTAGTATTTTTCGCACCTATATACCTTTTTACTTGGCTCCATACCATTTCAATTGGGTTAAGCTGAAAGTGATACGGTGGTAAACGGAGAATTGTAACATTGTGTTTTTTAGCGATATTTTCTATTAAATAACCAGCATCATACTTATATTTAAATGTATTTACTACCTCCAGTAATTCTTTTTTCAAGTAATCTTCTTAAAAATGATGGTCCTTTGAGCGAAGCCAATCTTTGATGCGATCTTTGTTCCAAGAATTATTTGGAAATAATTCTGATTTCCTACTACGATAAGATGCGTTATCCATCACTACCGCGCTTTTCTCAGGAATATTTGGTATTAACGAGTCTTCAAACCATTTTTCGAAAAGTGGGCCGTCCATTTTATCGTGGTAGTCTTGCGTGTTTTTTTTGCCGAAAATGTGAGCTCCGCTCCTTCAATAAATCCATTACTGCATCCCGCGTTGAACAAAACAAAACGGGGCCCGCGTTGAGTCGTTGCCTTTAATCCAGGCGATAAACCTTGGACGAATGCTTGCCTGAAGGATTTTACTGAAGTGTCCCGCCATTCTCTATCAGCACTGTGCCCAATATTTACCCATGACTCGTCGAGAAATATAATGGTGTAATTATTTTCTCTGTACTTCCGAATTTCACGTAAATACCTATGGCGCCACGTAATGATTTCTTCGTTTTCTGACGGCAATCCGCATCTTTCTCTTTTTTCATATTGAAATCCTGCATCAATTAACATCCTATATAGAGTGGTCTTTGAAAAGTTTGGCAAATCTTCATCTTCATGTACCCCCCCTAACACAGCTTTTAAAGTTGGAGGCGTATTTTGAAAATAAAACTGGTGCACAATTCTCCTAATCCGGCTCCATGTGAGTTCAGAATATTTAATTGTTCGTGAAGTGGATATTTTATCGGACTGACCTCTTTTTTTAGGCGATTGAATACCATCGGGCAAACTACCTTCTTTTCTAATGTTATACAGAACTCTTTCCGACACTCCCGTCATTTCAGACACTTTTTTCACAACATCACGCACCGACTCGTCAGTACTTTCATTATTAATGTGATAATTTATAACATTTAACAACAATTGCTTTTCACGTCTAGTAAAACTTTGACCTGCCTTAAGTAAGCGTTCCATGGCAATTTACAACTAAAACTTTTTGAACAATAATTTGCTTATATAATAAAGACATGGTATGAACAGGAATTTATAGTGGTTAAACAAATTAAATACCCATTAACAAATTCCTGAGTATTGTAATTATTCTCCATGTGTATGATTCATTTTGAAAATCACATTAGTTTACAAAGAGAAATTCCTCATTGTATATAATAAAACAAATTAAGAACTTAACATTATTATCTTGGTTGGTTAATATTATTTTTGTTTGAGAACTTCTGAACACCTACCCGATTTCAACAAAATAAACCCGACGTGCTATTGTTAAGAGATTACGAATACTGGCAACAATGTCATTTTTTTGTCCCATAATAAAAGCATTGCCCTATCTTCTCCATGCTGCACGGCGACTCTGAAACGCACTATAACTGTACTCAGAAGTCCGAAACGAGGGTGCAAGGCTTTGTTGACCAGGTACCTGCTGGAGGCGAACAAAGGGATGGGAATTTCTTAGAAAACCCGAACGTTTCTGTAACTTGCTTCAACAATGGCATAAAAAAAGGTACGCCACTTTATTACCAATATTTGAATTTACAGGGCGACTGTGTTGAAAAGTAGGCTAAGCTGTACAATAATTAATAAAAATAAATATTATGGAAATAAATAATTTTTGCATTTTTGATGCCCAATCTGATCTTCCGTTGTGGATATGGTATTTTTGATGTCTCTTGCTAGCATAAATATCTAATTGGTGTTTTTGGAATCTCGTCAATTCGTTGTCTTACAGTTTCAATTAAAGCAGGTACTATCTTCTTTGGCCTACCAGATCCTTCTTTCCTTCCAACACTTCCAGTTTCTCGAAAATTGCTGACTAAATCCAGCAGGCTGTGCCTTTCTTAAATATTGTTTGATTGATTTCTAGCAATGTCAAAATGGAATTGCCCTGTTGCCAGCTCTAGAGTCCCCTACTTTTTTAAAATAATCTAATAAGTTTAGAATTAATAAAACACATAATATATTATACCTACTTAATTGTCAAAATGGTCAGACTTCACACGATTTACGATTATAAATCGATTAATTGATATATTTGGGGTAAGCATGTATTATTTCTTAAATATGGAATTGCAAATTACTTACATAGATACAATTTTAGGTGTCTGAGCATTCTACAGTCATGCGCAAAAAAAACCGGCCACTTTTATTACATAGTATAAGTACTACTTTTACCAAACTAACCCCCTGAAGCTAGTACAAAATATCTGTCAAAATGACATTTACTTAATGAATTAAAAATAGCATTTAAATAGTATTTTATTCATCAAACATACGTATTTTATTGGAAAATTAAAACCACAATGTATAATACAAATATAAACTAATATTTCGTCATATCACCTCCTGCATTGATTACATCGTCAAGGCGTTTAGGCATTGACAGAACTACATTTCTACAAAAATCTTGGGGTATTTCTTCCCATGCTTCCAATACAAGATCGAATAGGTATTGTTTATTTCGAATTTGGATTCTTTTCTTCAAAATGTTCTTCACCACTAGGGCCCAAATATTTTCAATAACATTGAGATCGCCACTATAGCTGGGAAAAATCTAATACCTGAATATTATTTCTTCTATACCACAGCTTTGTAGTAGCTGATGTATGTACAGGGCAATTATCCTGCTGAAATATAAAATTTTCATCAGGATACAATTGCCTTACTGATGGCAGCATTATATTTTCTAGAATGTTAATGTACTCTTCACTATTTAGCTGATTTTCAATATTCCACAGTATGCCCAAGCCTCGTGCGGAAACCCATCCCCATACATTTATTGAAAAACGGGGGTTACGATGCATTTTATTGATATATTGACTTCGAAATCTTGCGCCACGGGGACGATAAACTTTAATGCGTCCATTATGGGATGACTGAAAAATGTTTTCATCCGAAAAAATTACACGGTCCCAAACGTCGTCACCAGTGTGTTGTAATGCAAAACCTGTTCTTTGTTCTTTCCACTCGTTAGTAAGAAAAGTTTTATTTACGGCAACACGTGAAAATAAACCCGCATTTTGTATTCGGCGGTGCGCTGTTCGCAGAGACCCTGGAAAGTCAGTAGCTCTAATGGCCGCATTTGCTGTTACAAAAGGATTTTGAGTTATATGGTCAATTAACGCCGCATCTTCTGCCACAGTGGAAACTTTATGACGTCCTGAACCTCTATTTCTTGTCAGTGTTCCTTCATGTACCTACCCACTTTCTGTATATCCCGCTTATCGTACTCTTTCCTACTCCAAATTCTTCGCCTGAACGTCTCCTAGACCACCCTTCTTCAATCCTGGTACAAATTCTGGCTTTTTCTACTTCACTTAAATGAGGCATTTTTTCTTTTTGTGATAATTTCAACAACACATCTAACTTTGACGTGTAGCATCAATTAATGACAGTTGTTCAAATAAATCGGTATCCATGGCTATAAAGATTTCTAAAAAGTCATAGTTACTTAACTAAAATTAAACCAAAATTGCTTCAAGAATTGGCCGGTTTTTTTTGCGCATGACTGTATAAGGGACATTTTATCACAAGGACAGGACGTTTTGAAATCTTCCATTTGTAGTATATACGCGCTAAGACGGACGTTTTCTTACTGTTGGGATATTTGAAATGTAATTTCTTGACATCGCCCTAGATGGCGTTACATGTAGCATGTTGTTAATAAAGGCAGTGCTGGACGACACTTCGTAACCAGCCTCTCTCAAGCATGGTTGTGTTTAATATACGAATCCTGTTCCCTCCAACAACATCATAACATGGCGCAGTCGGAAAAGTGAAATAAATAATAAATTAAATAAGTGAAAAGTAAATAAACAAATTAATATAAATGAAGTAGAAATAAAGCCTACTTAAATAAAGAAATGAACGAAAATAAGTGTTAAAACGTGTAGATACCAAATCAAGTAAATAAATAAGTGAAACACCACGTGCACCGGAGATAATAAAAATGGAGGGTCAAGCACAAAGACCTCGCGCTTTGGAGTTCGAAGGGCAAATGTCGGAAAATTGGGATTTTTTCAAACAGAAATTTGAGATTTACATGAAGGCCTCAGGTTTTGATACGGAAGACGAAACGAGAAAAGGCTACCGACTTCTGAACCTAATTGGTGATAGGGCGTTAAAAATTTACAACACTTTTGTTTTTGCAGAAACAGAAGATAAAACGAAGTGCGACGTAATAATATCGAAATTTGATGCAAAATTTTTACCAACAAAAAATGTAACGTATGAAAGGCATCAGTTTTTTACACGAAATAAAAAATCAACTGAAACAATGGACGAGTACTGTACTGAATTAAGAAAATTAGCAGCTTCTTGTGAGTTTAGTGTGCTAAAAGACAGTTTAATTAAAGACAGAATTATTTTGGGAATCAGTGAAATAAACATTAAGGACCGGTTACTGCGAGAACCAAATTTAAATCTAGAAAGGGCGATGGAAATCTGCCGCATCGCGGAAACAACGAAAAGGCAAATTGAAGCAATTAATGGAAATGAAAATGGAGAAGTAAATTGGGCGAAATTCAACAAAACTCCGGCTTCTGGGAGATTTACACAACAGAAATGGTACCCGGCTAAAGGTCAGCCAGTTGACAAACCAGTTGCAGCAGCAGCAGCTGTGCAGCAACAGAAGCAGCAGGTGCAGTTTCGACCACCACCAACACCCAGACAGAACTTCAGCAAAGCACCGGCAGGTGGCAGTAAGGTGAAAATAATAAATAATTGTAGCCGTTGCCTTTTTTCCCATGAAATAAATAAGTGCCCAGCGTTTGGTAAAACTTGCAGTGCATGCAATAGATTAAATCATTTTAGGTCAGCATGTAAAGGTAAAATTAATTTAGTTGAGGTTGATGAGGATGATTATTATGATAATGAAAATGCTGGTAATGAACCCAATATGTTTATTGGTAATGTAAGTGAAATTAATGTTCTAGAAAGATGGACTGAAGAATGTATGTTAAATGATAAAATTAAGGTTGTTTTTAGGTTAGATACTGGAGCCGATTGCTCAATAATTCCATTGAGTGAATTTAAGAAATTAAATCAAAATAATGATATTAAATTGTGTAAATCAGTAGGCATAATAACCACAGTTACAAATGAAATCTTACGTCCTTTAGGTACGTGTAGTTTAAAAATTAGTACACCCAGCAATAAGATGTCAGAAATAATAAAATTTCAAATCCTAGATGTAAATAAAGCAATTTTAGGATTAGATGCATGTATAAAATTAAACTTATTAGAGAGAAATAAGCAAATTAATAATATAAATGAAAAAAATACTGTTAAAGAGTTACTAAATAAATACGATGATGTGTTTCAGGGAATAGGTTGTTTAAAAGGTGATAAATATAATATCGAATTAAGGGATGATGCAATTCCCAAAATTCATCCGCCTCGAAAGGTTCCTTTTGCTTTACATAATAAGCTTAAAATTAAACTGTGTGAAATGGAACAAAATAATATCATTAAAAAAATTGATGAGCCTACCGAATGGGTTAATTCATTAGTAGTAGTCCCTAAGAAAAATTTAGAAATTCGAATATGCATTGATCCGAAAGATCTCAATAAAGCAATCAAACGAGAGCATTTTTACATACCATCCCTAGAAGATATAACAAGCAAATTAAAAGGTGCAACTGTATTTAGTGTAGTCGATTGTTCAAATGGGTTTTGGCAGGTACAACTGACCGAACAAAGCAGTAAATTGTGCACATTTAACACGCCATTTGGGCGTTATCGTTTCTTACGGCTACCTTATGGTGTCGCTTCTGCCCCCGAAGTTTTTCAAAAGACTAAATTACGAGCCAGAGAAATTTTTTATTGGCCAAGCCTTAATAATGATATTAACATTTTATTGGACTCTTGTGAAATTTGCCTATCGTTTAGGAATCTTAATCAAAAAGAACCTTTACTACCACACAAAATTCCAGGTAGGGTTTGGGAAAAAATAGGCGTTGATATTTTTGATACGAACAATGCAAAATATTTATTAGCAGTAGATTATTTTTCAAAATTTGTAGAAGTCAAAGAAATCCCTACAAACAATTTTGCTAGAGTAAGTTCAGTTTTAAGAGAAATATTTTGTAGGCATGGGATACCAGAAATCGTAATTTCTGATAATGGCCCACCATTTAATTCTCACGAATTTGCAGAATTTGCTAAAAAATGGGGTTTCACCCATCGTACTTCCAGTCCCCACTTTCCTCAGTCAAATGGTCAAGTAGAAAATGCTATAGGTACAGTAAAAAGAACCATTTTGAAGGCAGAAATGGACGGAAATGATATAAACATGGTATTACTAGACAGGGCCGCGCCAACCCCCTGATTCGTTCCGGGGCAAGACCACTGCTGGCCGCCCCAATTTACTTACCATGAAAATATTTTTTTTCTTATTCAAACGTCATTAAAACAGGACTCATATGTTACTCTATAGAAAAAGGTAAACTTCAACTTTTTCGCCGCCGGCAGGTAAACATTTATCTGCCATGGAAGACAAAGTATAGTCATGGTAACGATCCTTGTAATAAAAAATTATATGTTTTAATGCTAAACGTCACGCTGACAGTTGTGACAGTGTTGTCAAAACCAAATAACAATATTTTGTTAATATTTAGATGTTTGAAGAAAAAATACCACGACTTTGTCAACTTGCCCTCCTAATAATACAATATACCATTTTTAAGTTTAACTAATCAAAGAAATATACATACCTATAACTATTATCCTTAAAGACAAAACGAAGAGGTATGTGCTGATTGCTAGATTTATTTGAAATATATATGTATATAAAAAAGATAATATAAAAATAAAAGAAAAAACCCAAAACAAAAAATCAACTGCAAACAAAATAAACAGTAAACTCTAACAGGAGCAAACGAATAACGTAAACAAGTTAACAAAAACAAAACAAAAATAAACAAATAGAAAAACAAATTTTAAAAACAGACAATTTTAAAAGATTTACAAAAATTGACACTTTCGAACTTTATTCTCGGCAAAAGTTTTGGTAATAGTGCTAATATTAATATTGTCGAGAATTTCATGTTCTATTGCTATTGTTGCTAAATTGACCAGCCTTTCTTGCTTCATTGTCGAACGTAGGTAGTTTTTTATTAATTTTAATTTGTTGAAAGATCTTTCTCCTTCAGCAACTGTCACTGGTAAGGTTAAATATCTTCTTACGGCTGTGGTTAAATTAGGAAAAATTGAAACTAATAATATTTGTAATTGTGTATTCTAAAATTTCCTGTGCCTTTAGACTTCTTTTTACAATATCTTTAAACACGTTAATTTCATCAAATAATTAAAGACCGTCAATATCCTTCTGATTCTGAGATTCGTCAGTTAGTGCAATATGTAAATCATTACAACATTTTAAAAGATCATTATCTGCGAGAGAATTGGTATCATTCAGAAATGAGAATATGTTGTTTACAGTTCTTAACTGTTCGAATCTCTCTTCAACTGAGCCGATTGTGTTTAAAATATAAAAGTAGAAATTTATTTAAAAATTTTCAACAGGATCTCTAATGGGTTGATCTTCGCCTTCGAAATTAAATTGTTTTCTGACTTTTCTCTGTCGCACAATGGGAAAATTAGTCTCACCATCAACAATCTCGGAAAGTGTCCTTGCTTCGTCCAAAAAATATTGATACTTGTCTTCATTTCGTAAGCCCTTCAGGTGTGCCAATAACGTATCTAAACATTCTTTGGAGTGTATCACAGTTTGGTTAGACTTTTGTAGCACTTGGATAACAACATTTATTCGACCTAATATTTCATGCCATATCACAACAGAACACAAAAATTTAAATAACGTTATTTTGGTAACGATACATCTAGCCTGGTGCCTGGAGGAAATATCTTTTTTTGTGTCATTCTGTATATCATCTACAGCATTGCAGATATTTTTAAGTTGATTTTTTAGCGGTATTCATCCTTTACAACATTATTTCCTACGAAGTTCAAGAGTATCGCATTTATCGGACGACTGATATGGCACAGTCCTGTGCAATTACGGGCGTCCGATACGAGGCTTAGTTCGGCATTTTCCGATGTGTAATAAGCTACGTCTGATACGAATATGCGCCCCGGGCAGTGGCCGCCCTGGGGCGGCGCCCCGCTTTGCCCCCCCCCTGGCGCGGCCCTGTTACTAGATTTAATGAACACACCAATTTCGTGTAATATACCTAGTCCAGCACAATTATTATTTAATAGACGACTAAGAACACATTTACCAATTAATAAAAAATTACTGGAACCAAAATTTACAAATTTTAATCAGGTAAAAATCGAATTTAAGAAAAGACAGAACAGGGCAGTAGAATATTACAATATAAATGCAAAAAATTTAGAGAAGTTAAAAATAGGGGATATCGTAATGATTCAAAATTTTGTGAAAGGAAAAGAGAAGTGGTTAAAAGGTAAAATACTTGGTTTTAGGAAAGGTTATGTAAGATCATATGTTGTTCAAATATTTAAGACAGGTAACAAAGTAACCAGAAATCGTAGACACTTAGTTAAGGCTAAATTTAATAATGATAAAATTTTGACCAACAATAATGTATGTAATAATTATGAATTACCAGGAGATTATGTTAATAGCTATAATAATGTGCCACCAGATATTGAAAATGTTATTCCTTATAATAATATTGTTGTTCCTAATTATGAGAATGTAAGCTTAGAACCTAAGATAGAAAACAGGAATCTTCCAATTCAAAAAGTATCTAGGAGTGGTAGGTCTATAAAACCACCAAATAAACTTGACTTATAATTAGTTTTTATTTTCTAAAAAATAAAATGTAATCAGTTTTAATTTTTGTTTCTTTTCAGAAGTTTGTGACATTGATTATTATGATACAGTGTATTAAATTAAGTTTATAATGTATAACTTGTTGTGTACCCTTTGTAGTGAAAAAAGGGAGATGTTGGGATATTTGAAATGTAATTTCTTGACATCGCCCTAGATGGCGTTACATGTAGTGTTACGGGCCAAAAAAAGTTTTACGTTGCGGCGCCAAATTTGTTACGGGCCAAATCTCGCTACGAGAATTCTGGGACGGAGAAAATCGCACGTTGGCGTGCTAAGAAATTTTCGGTACGGCCAAACGCGCTTTTTTTGGACCCGCAAACAAAAAAAAGATGGTAAAGGCCAGCGGCTTGCTCAGAGGAGTAGGGAGGGTTCGTAAAATTTGCTTATAGAGAAAATGCTTCAAGTTGTGTACAGGGCGAGTCAGAATAAGTGGGCGCCACCTTCCAAAATCCAGCTGGTTTTGTAGGTCCTCGCGGAAGGTCGAGAAACCAGCAGCTCACGTGAATGGAACCTACCTTGTTTTGTGCCTCCTCCTATATATTTAAAGCTTGCAAATTTCTTACAACAGGTTCAAAAGACACAATAAGAGACAATAAACTTTAAAACACATATAATAAAATAAATAGAAAGTGGCAATACAATAAACGGACACGAATTATTATGACACAAAAGTTTGCATTACATGATTATCCTTGAACGTTCAGGTAACTCTTCGCCACTGGTGTTACGGGATTTAAGTTAGGCATTCAGTTAAAAAAACACCAGTGACGCTGAAGCTCACAAAAGTATAGTATAATTTAGTAGCTTTATCCTAAAACAAATTAACACCTAAGGCGACTGAAGGTCCTTTTTATTTTTTTACAAATTACAAAAAAAATTAAATTTGAAGTCTGCAAGTCACGCGAGGAAAAAAGATTTATTTTTCACTGCACAACAACAAAAACATTCTTTACCTTGACGAGGAGACGGCACAATAAGACGGCGATTTCCAGTTGTTATAAACGATGAACAGAGGCGAAGACAGGAACCTTCGGTAGCATGAAATGGCTGCAGAACCACGGGCGTCGGGCTTTGACAATGATCCGCCGAAAGGCGATTGGTCAACTCACTGAAGAGTTGCCTTTTCCTGGGGTTGAATCAAGATGTTCCCATTAATCCGGCAATAGCCGACAGTCTGTTAGATACCCCTTGGTACAACAGCGAAACGGAACACACATTAATGATACCCCTCACAAAAAAAACCCGAGAGCCGCCCCTGCAGCACTTGACGTAATTACGATTGCCGATGATGGAGCTTACGGACAACCGGAGTCCTCGAGATCTAATAATGGACTGCCCCAAAATGCAACGGGAACCTGCACTTCTCCCAAACGATATTGCACAACATTACGAAATCATACGGAATATTCTGGAAAATAATTTGTTGTTGACGCTCGGAATTCCCAGAAGCATTCTAGGTCTCGCGCTAGAACAGGAGTCTGCAGTTTTTCACAAAGGGACTATTGATACATTCCGAACTTCGACAGACAAAACAAAAGACCGAAAATAGTAACCCAAAATAAGAATTTAATTTAGAATAGCAATATTAATTCTAACGAAGCGGCAAATGAAATTACGGAACTACCAAAGTGTGCGGCAAATTTTAAAATCACATAACAGTAGCATGTTGTTAATAAAGGCAGTGCTGGACGACACTTCGTAACCAGCCTCTCTCAAGCATGGTTGTGTTTAATATACGAATCCTGTTCCCTCCAACAACATCATAACACTTACATTACATATTTAGAAAAGATTTGCAACGACAAATTTGGCAGTATCATCTGAAGAATGAATATTTTACTCTCGACAAACTCTTGGCTGACTCTCGCGAAAGTTTGGAATACAAGGGGGACAGGACTACTTTATTCAAAATTCTTAAATCAATGGGTTACAAACACAAAATGGTGAATGGACGCAAAATTTTATGTGAACAAAAACTCGTCGTTGCATCCAAAATTAAATTTTTGAGACAATTTCTACAATATCAAAATTATAGTGAAAATGTGACATTCGTGTACCTAAACGAAACTTGGATCTACCAAAATGCATCCGCGAGTCGTCAATGGGTACACGAAACCGATCTTAAGTAACCCAGCCAAAATTAAAAGTGAGGGGAAGAGATTCACGATTTTGAATGCGGGATGTAATTTAGGCTTTTTGGAAGGGTGCGACATGTTACTAGACTCACAGAACAACGACAGGGACTATCATAAAACTATGAATGGGGAAATTTTTCAAAATTGGTTGGTTAATCAGCTGATTCCTGCTTTGGACAAGTTGCAAGGAAAATTTGTCGTGGTTATGGACAACACACCTTATCATTCAGTGCAGTTCGACAAACCGCCCACATTTTCTTGCAAAAAAGGTGTATTGCAGGAATGGTTGGTTAACCAGCACAATGTCGAAATACAGGGCAAAATTTTTAAGAAAAAGGACATACTAAAACACAATTTATAGATTAATTTACCACAGTTTGTTAACGTGAAACGTTTCGTTTCCTGAAAAGTTTGCAAAATGTTACTTGAGGTCTTTTAACAATAAACGATTCAAATAGTTTTAAATTTAGAAAATGCTCTGAAAACTGAAAACTATACAGTTGTAAAGAGATAACTTTTGTTTTCGACAGCCAACCTCTATGGATAATTTTGTGTCATGCTGTATAACGAATACTTCCACAAAAAAACAACAGTATTTGTTAGGGGGTAGTCACCCGCCGAGTGAATTCGAAGCACCAGAGTAAAACGATAACTCTTAAACGTTTTTTTTTTAAATTTTTAGTTAGAAATGAAGTTTACTGTTTAAAGGCTACCTTAATATTTTACTGTTCGTTGCGGGTCTAGGACACTTCGCCCAAAGTCCATATCGCCCAACGCTACATTATGCCCACAACGCCCAAAATTACTAGAGGGACACAACGCCCAACGCGACCACATTGCCCAATTCTGAATAGGACCACAACGCCCAAAATGTCCACAACGCCCAAAGTTAGGACAGGGACAGAACGCCCAACGTGACCACATCGCCCA